>JAOTRC010000010.1:3015993-3032011 GCA_027497675.1 Cyprinella lutrensis | reverse complement strand
AACAAGCATCTTTAAGATGTTTTCTTTACATGTGAAATAAAGAAAACAGTTACAAACTGAAACAGGAAGTGTTTCTGCACCAGTGTTGTTTACATCTTGTGAAATGGTCTATAAATGTTGTTCTTTCGGGTTTATATAATCACATAAGAAATCTGTAATATAGCAAGCACGTTACATCTAAATAATAAATATATCTTTGAAAATATAAGTCCCAACTATTAAAATCGGCACATGACTAAATAAACGCTAGGCATTGCTCTACTGAAGGTTATAAATAGCCATTTTAAACTATAACAGTCTCAACTTCACGAGCCATGACAGCTTTTATCCAATCAAAGCCTAAGGATATTGCCACGTGACCATGTTGGTATGTCACATGTCAGCTGTTCCTCAGCTGATCGGAAGTGCAATCGATAGCTGCTTGTTTGCTCAAAACTGTGACGGGAAGCGATGGCTGAGGCCATAGCAGATACGAGAAGGCTTTACACTAAACCACAAAACCTCAATGATGCGTATGGGCCGCCGAGTAATTTTCTAGAGATTGATGTTTCCAACCCCGAGACGGTTGGTGTCGGTCGGAACAGGTTCACGACATATGAGATCAGACTGAAGGTGAGCAGCCTTGCTGGCCTGACCAGACCAGACAATCACACACTGATCTTACTAATGCTCAAATACACTTGATTGAAAGAAGTGCTAATGGTACAATCACAGATTGGTTCTGTTATTAATGTCTGTTAATAATATCACGACTTCTGTTCACTCGTGGGTCCAGGTAACTTATAACTTTGTTTATCGTGATGGCTTGATAAACATTTCAATGTCAACGTAAACTGTTTTCGTCTTTATTTTGATTTATGAAAAAATCGGACTGCAAGTCTCTGGTTAGGTGCCCGAATGGTTCCCTTTGAAATTAAAACCGACATCATTTACATACCATCATGTTTAGCAAACCCATCTAACTTCCTTTCTTCTGTGGAACACAAAATGTACCTGAGGCTGTACTGTAATTGTATAGAAATCAGATACATTGCAAGTTACAGTTGACTGAAGTTGTCAGTACTTTACATTTAACCTAAAATCTATTTTTTCTTTTGTGTTCATTAGCAAGAATGAAAATCATACAGGTTTGGAACAAAGAAAAAGTCTAGTATGTTAAATTATAACAGATTATATATATATAAAACCTTTGTAAACCTGACATTGTAATAATAAACTAACTTGTGCAGTGGAGTACTTAGTTTAGTAGGGATGTCTACACAGTTGGCATGAGAATAGGCAGAGTTTTTGGAGTAGAGTTTCAAGCTGTTTAGTCGTTTGTGTGACCACACCTCTATGTGCAAGGCCAAGATAATGGGGCTTATGATAATGATGAACCTGGTTGATGTTAAAGTACTGTTCACATCATCTTTACTAGTGAAACCTTTCAATTTGCCAGTTATAATACAATATTTATTTATTTATTTATTTTCCTTATTCTTGTCCGGGCATGTACTCCACTTAAACGTAACGTTAATTGATTTCTTGCAGGTTTCAGGAATTTGTCTCATGATAAATTTAATCGTAAAAAAAATTAAAAAGTCAATCCAGTTTATTGTAAAATTTGATTTCCCACACTTACACGCGTCATTCATAAGACATGAATCAGCTTTCCGATATTTGCACTGACAAAATGCATACAATCAGCATTTTCACTGTCCACAATTTTGACATTGATGCCATGGAAGAAAACTGCCCGATAAATATTTTTATATTTGGCAGCTGCTGTCACTTTAAAGGCTGGGAGTGGGACACACTAAGCCGAAGCTGGTCTGTCGGGATAGTTTTTGCGGAAAATGAGCATTGGAATAATATCAGATATTTCCGTATAGTTAAGTATTGAAAAACAATATTTTTGTCAACACTACATTGCACTTAGTTTATTATTTCAGATGCCTTTTTAAAAGACTAAGATCGAAAATTGTATATATTATATATAAAATTCAACCCACCAAAGTTGCTTCTAGGAGTGGCTGCATGCATAAATCCAGCTGCATTTGGTGGTATTTTTATCAAGCCTTGCTTACAATCATGTTTTGTTGGTTGAATTATTTGGAATGTTAGAAGTAGTTGTTTAGAATAGGGACAGAAAGACACACGTCGTCTGTTTTGCATTTCTTTGTGTGTGTACTGTTATTACTGTACCATTATTATGGTAAAAATTTATCATGGTACCATTTATTATGGTAAAAAAGTGTTGCTATGGTCTGTAATTCAGATGTTCAGAGATGCTGAATGGACAACTAAACTGCAAATTTTAAATATTCTCCTCCAAAAACAAAACAGATTAGTATAATAAGGATTGTGAAGATTTTTAAAAATGGGAACAATTGATTTAACTTTGAACTTTGTTCATTTTACTCTTCCGTAATATATTTTCTCCATCAAATACAAAGACTACATATATGCGGCCAAAATTATCTATACAAAGAAACACACACACAAACATTATTTACCCCAGTTTGCATCTAAAGCTGGTTTAAAGAAAATTCTTCATTTTTTAAGTGTCAGATTTAATACTATGTCAACTGTCAGACTTTTTGGTGTAATTTTCTCATCTTCTAACGTTTCTATTTCCCTTTTCAACATAACCCTTGATACTTCAAATTAGTTGTGCTTTCTATTTTAAAAAACTTCAAGTACTTTATTAACTGCATTTGTTACAGCAAATTACTGTCAGTAAGTGTGAAAATGTTACATTTTAACATTTGACCTTGGTCTAAGTGTGTGGCCTTACTTGGGGCTGGTGTTCTACAAGTCATCCAAGTGGTTAAAGATTTGGGTTGGTGGTAAACAAAAGGTGCACTGCACTGACCATGACTATTGTGCACTTGAGCAAGGCACGTGCTGTCCCTACAGCTTAACATTGTGACATAACATGAAAGTGGTGGAGAAAAATTCAGTTCACAGTTGTGTGTTGGACTAGGATTCTATTCTTGATCCATTTTCACCAATACGTCCTCTTACCTTCAGAAGTTTTGACGAAAGACTAAATGCTCGTCAGACTCTGATATTGTTGTTGAAACGCTTCCCACTTTTTCTTCCCTAAATAGCCTAAATTCTCCTTTGAAATGCTATACTTTTAAAAATGAAGCTCTGCCAAAAGGAGGCGGAGATGAAGACAAGACATTGTCACATCCCCTTACTGTCCTAAGCAGTCATTTTCCACAACTGATAAGTTGTGACAGGTGCTGTTGCGTTTGCTAATAGTCCACTGTCTTCCCAGCTTTCCTATAGTATTTTTAGCTTTCTCCTACCTACAGAGCGAGCCAGCGCCTGCCATTAGCCCAAATCTAAAGCTACTGTACTTGATTAGCGTATAATAATTAGCATATGCGTGTAATCAGTATTATTGTGTGTCTCTGAGTCGGCGGTGACCCTGTTTTGCATAAGGGAACACCCCACACATCCCTCTCACGCTATCGCTCTCTTGCTCTAGCCCTCTAGACCGAGAGAAAGAGCGGAGCTGTCAACTTTTGATTTGCTTCTGAAGTAGTCCAATCGCAACAATGAGAGGAGATAAAGGGATTCTGTTTGTATTTGTCATAGTAACACTGCCTGTGTTGATTACATGCTTTTGTGTGCCAAGGGCACTATCTTTCTTTTAGGCTCTTTCGCACCATCCATGCACGCTTTCTCTCTTTTGCTCAGTGGCCAACCATTATCCTTTCCATCGTCATATCCCACATCCCATAGATGATCCTGGCATGGTAAGTGAGAGAAAGAAGCCAAGCCATATTTGTGTGTGTGTGTGTGTGTGTCTTGGAGAAGGAGCGAAAAGCTTCTTAATCCCTTCTTTTAGAGTGGAACGTGTGAATGACTATGGGGGTGCAGACCTCGTCTTAACCCCCTGCCAAACCCCCACTGGATGGCACAAAACGTGCCCATCCCCCATCATCTCCTCCTGGTCTCGTCTCAGGATGGGCATATCTCTTCTTCAGTTCAGTTAGTGCACGATTCTTAAAGTTCTGTTTGTTTGTTTTTTCATCTGTAACGTAAAAGGTCGAATTAATTTACCCTCAGTCCATTCCAAGCTTGTATGATTTTTTTCTTCCATTGAATGCAAAAGGTAAATATTTTCAGCAAAATGAATCAGGACTAAAATTTCAAATTGCCAAAAAAAAAGCATCATAAAAGTTATCCATACTTGTGCACTATATTACAAGTTTTATGGAGTCATATGATAGCTTTGTGTGAGAAACAGACCAATGTTGAAGCCATTGTTCAATAAAAATCTTGACATCTGCCACAGCTGTCTTTGAACGTGCCGTTCATGTGAGCAATGACAATATCTGACTTGTGGGCATCTTTGTCAGATGATTTTGTCCACAATACCAAAGCTGAATGATTAGTTTTTGTGATCTCACTAGCCACGTTTCTATTACCTTTAAAATTGCGCGAATTGAAAGTACGCCCATGGAAAGACGTCAATTTCTCAAAAACTCTCATATATTGCAAAAAAAAAAAAAAAAACCTTGCATGAGGTGGTTTTTCAGGCAGTTCAAAAAAGGAATATTTCTCAAAACTGCCATGGAAACAGTTTTTGGTCAACTGATCAACAGGTCAACTGATGTAGATGGCGCAGTATGTTTAGAAGCAGATATGAGGGAGAAATACCCAGAAACGCCTCGTACCATTAATGCTTGGATAACATACGTCTACGTCTGGCTGGAATAAATGTAAACCTACCAACTTCCATTGCCATGATTTTTTGAATGACTTATCGATAGGGAAAAAAATGACGTTTCAGTCGCATAACATCGGTTAATGGAAACGTTCATTTCGCGATCGTTTTTTATCGACATCTAGAAAATATCAAAAAAGTTTTGCGCAAATCTGTGAAAGTGGCTACTGACTCAATGATCCAGTTGCAGAAGTTAACCTAATTTTTTTTTAAGTTTAGTTTTCTGAACTTGAATAAAGTATTATTCTAACTTTTAAGAAACAAGGTCTCACAGTTGTATGTCCCCGAAGTCCACTAAACTTAAAACTCCTTTGCAGTTATAAATATTTAATTGAACAAACCTAAACAAAATTTACACTTTTCATGCTATTGGGTAGTGGTGACTAAAAATAAAACATCCTCAAAAACACTAAATAGATTTTAAGTGATTACAAGGTGGAATTGGTCTGCATCAGATGGTTTTGCTGTACTCAGTGAGCAGAGAATCAGTGATCAAACCAAGTGATCACCACAAAACTTCACTTGAGTTTTCACAATTTAAAATTCTGTGCATACAAAATGTATTAAGTTGACTTTACTTACTCCTTTTTGCGTGTGTGCCCTTTTTTCAACCTTGCAAAACAGAACTAACAAAATAGAAGTTGGATTTTTAGTACAGTGTGTAATATACTTCAGAAGTCATGAAAATGTATCGCACAAGTTGTGTGGACCATTTTTTATGCTACTTTCATGGAGCTTTAGCATTCTCTTTGAAGCCTGAAAGCCTCCGTCCCCATCCATTGTACTTGTATGGGAAAGTGAGAGCAGTACAATAATTCAGAATCATTCTTTTTGTGTTTGTGTTTTGCTAAAGAAAGTCAAACAGGATTGGAACAACATTAGGGTGCATAAATGACAGAATTTTTGCATGAACTATATCTTTAAGGTCTGTTTTCGGCCTAATTTCCCAGTGTGTCAAGTATCTTCTTTTGCCCATGAAAAAAAAGTTAAAAATAAAGAACAGTTGCTTTATCTCTCAGTTTCTATACATGAAGAAAGTAATTTTAGTACCTTCATCAACCGAATATTGAAATCTGAATCTTTCACTTTATGGATTATGCAACTTTGACGCATTCTTGGAATAGTTTTATTGGGTTTGTCTCACACATTTAGAGCTCATATTCACATGACCGCAGCACATAAGCAGGAACACAGATAAAAACGTGCAGTATATTCTGTTATAAGCTCTGTTTGTTGGCTTCTGTTCATATAATTTCTTATAAAATCCATATTGTGTTTACAGCGCTAAAGTTGAGTGACATGATGAGACCACTGACTGTGCACAAAAACCATCTGAGGGAGGACTTTGGGATTCAATGTTGTTTACAGACAGGAGAATCCTCAACCCCTCCCCTTCTGCGTTTTTGTATACAACACTCTTTTTCCCTATCCATCTTTCACTCCCTTCTTCACATCCTCCTCCTCCTCACCCCCTTTAATTCTTTTTTCCAATTTCCAAAAAGCCCTCTCTCTCGCTCTCCCTTTCTGCCATTCCTAAAAATGGCTTGCTTGCCTGGTTGTCAGTCCCAGTCAAGTGTAATCCAAAGTCTACAGCATCCTCCCCGACAACTATTTTAATGGTAATGGGCAGCATATTGTATCAAGGCTACCATATCCTACTTGAGATGACAGTATCAAAAGTGGGAGTTGATGCTATTGGAACAAAGACAGAGGGCAGCTTTTTGCCAGAGTGAGGGTGTTGGGGTGGTGGATGGGTGTGTTTGCGTGCATGTGTGTGTGAGAGAGAGCGACTTGTGTGTAGAACACGGAGGGGGATGATGGTGGTGGGGCGCGAGTGCTCTCATTGTCCCTCTGTCCTCTTCTCTTTGGAGCTATGATTCGATGAGATGGCATTGTGCTTCCATTTTTGCTACTTTTATTTTGAAAAAGAGAGAGCAGAGCGGAGAGATGAAATGCTCGCTCTTAAACTTGACTTGATCCGACTCGCTAAAAGCTAATGCATAGCCAGCACAGAGCCCTTACGCTGGTTGAGGTGACCTCTCTCGGCTGTTTTTTCACTGGCCTCTCTCTCCTCTTAATGAGGCTACACCATTGTCCCCAGCACCCACATGCATCTAAAAAACAGGAGAGAGACCGGGATTCTGCCATCTCCTCATATCGGCATAAGCCATGTGGAAGCTTTTAACAGTGCGGAAGAGTGACTAAAAGAAAGAGCGCTTTTAGTGCACCTTTCACACAATTGGCTATTTTTGGGTGCTGTGCATAAAATGCACCTAGTCTGTATCTCCCTCTGTCTCGCTCACTCTCTCTCTCTCCGACTTTTTCTTACTCGGGCAGTCTGTCCCATTATTTACAGGTAGTTTTGTTTTCATTTTGACATTTTTAGTTTGTTTTTTAACCTAGTGTGTTTTGAGCATTTAGAGTAGATGATGTATTGATACCTAAACCATAGCTGCTTAATCTTGAAGACAGAATCTGAGTCAACATGGCTCGGGTAGACACAATTCTGACCAACTTAATGGACTGTGTGCACATACTTTTTGTTAAAAAAAGAAAAATTTAAGAATGTGCAGTCTCTTATGCTAAGCAATGTTGTAAAATATTCTTGCAATTTAAAGTAACTCTTTTCTATTTTAATATAAATGAAATGTATTCAGTTAAACTGAATTTTTAGCATTGCAACTTTTAGCAGTCTTCAGTTTCACATGATCCTTCAGAAATCATTCTAATATGCTGATTTGGTGATATGTTTGGTGACACCTGTTGTAAGTCAGTCTGGTTAATAGAAACTACAACCTTTGAAACATGTTAATGTTACTGTTAATACATGAAGGGAGGTATTGGAAAAAAGTTACCAGTAGTAATTACAATACATTCAAGCTTTGGATTTTCACAGTGGTACCAAGGCATGATAGATCCATGTTCTCATTCTGTTTATGCCAAATTCTTCAACGAGAGTCCAGAGCCCGGGTTCCAGCTTCTTCTTCCACAGTGTCCAGTGAAGCTTTGAGTGCCTTTTCAGCAGCTGTGGGAAGCCTTTATAGATTTTGTAGGTGGTTCCTAATGGTCCTGGGACTGATCCCGCCCGTCCTTTTGTCACCACTGCTCTCACTTCATCCATGGTAAAATCTGCCATGTTAAAGGGGGTGTGTGGTGTAAGAATCATCAGTCAGAATTTGGGCATTCACCCAGAGGAATACTTCTGGAGGAGTCTCCATGTTGAGCCGCCACACTGTCTTCTATTTCCTCCTGTGCACACGACAGGGTCCCACCCTTCGGCTTTCCTCGTAGGTCCACTGTGAATTGGAAAGGGTTGTTGAAAAAGGCTTTCCACTTTCGTCGCTTCTCCCTCTGCTTCTGCCGTATGGTCTCAGCACTCCGAAGCTGGATTAGCCTTTTCCGCCTCTCTCTGCTGATCTCATCCAGGGCCACTCTTTCCTCATTTGCTTCCTGCCACCTTCTTATCATTATATTGTAGTGCATACTGTGACCTAACCATATACTGCATTAAGTTTCCAGCAACAAGCATGTCACACTGATTGTGTTCATGTTGCATGACACAACATACTCCTATCCGATCAGAACATATTTAATTTTTAATACAGCTATCCAGAACAGGATTTTGCACCAGTGAGCTTACACTGTGGGCAGGACTACTGGGTGCAAACAAATTGAAACCAAGCGATCAACAAAATGTTGATTTCCCACATGCGCAAGACAGGGCTTTTATTGCTTTATTGCTCTTGTTTTACCACGGTGTTATGATTTATGATGAGAAGTCTTGGTTGGCAATGAGTCCTGTTAGTGGCCAACTAGATAGAATTAAAAAACAGACATCATTAAATATCCCCCGGAGCTTACAGAATTAACATAAAAACCACCCGAGAGAACATAGCTGACCATCAGAGAGTCTCTAAGCATTTGATCGTCTCGTCTAACACTGAGTCTCATTACCTGCCAGTTTAATAATGTCATACCGTTCCCCTCTCCAGTATGCTCACAGGTATTGATGGACCTCTTGAAAAGCCCCATCTTAGCCGCAGTGCAAGGCTGCTGTCTTAATGAATTGGGCTGTTTTCATCTGCTCATTGAGTGTTTGATGTGTAAGGGCTTCCGTCTGTGTGGTTAACTTTGGTTGCCACGGTAATCAGGCCCTTTGTTGGGCTGTTTTGTTTGCTTGTCTCAGGTTTGATTGAGATCATTAGCAGTGAGGGGAGGACAGTCAAACTCTTTGGAGTTTACATCTGCAGCTGTACACAGTGTGATGTACCCCTCCTTTCTCTTTGCATACGCACACAAATACAACACTGCTCTCGTCACTGCATTTTTGTTGAAGTGTAATTAGTGGTGCTTGCGAGCGTCACTTTTACTATTGCTCATACTTGTTACGTCTTCCCCTTAATCTAGGGGTAAAGAGGGAGCAGCGACAAAAAAAAAAACACAAAAAAACTCATATTTAGAAACAACCAAACAAGTTTCAATTTGAAATGGCGTGTCTGCCTTTTATTTTAAACTTTAGCTGGAGTTAGAAAAGAAAATAGTAATATGAAGTAAAGAAACACATTACGAGTAAATCGAAACAAAAGTATTACCTCGGGATGAGGTCCCAAGTCAAAAGAAAACAAATAACTCTACCTAATAGTGGAATAACATGAACTTATCTATACAAAACTTCCCTCACACCCTAACTAACCTTTAAACAGGAGAAAAGGTATGGGTATCCTCCACCCTACCAACTTTCTGGTTGTTGTTGTTTTTATATATATACTGTAGACACTGACACTGCAATTAAAAACTGAACATGTCTGATTAATTAAACATGAGCTAAACAAGAGTCCTAGCAACAGCAACAGGAGTCAGATTTAATTTATCAAGTGACGAGAGTGAAGCCAGCTGAGCTGACTGACAAGACGATGGCGGAAGATTTGGTTTCAAAAGCGTAATATAAAAGCACTCAGTTTGCAATATTTTAGATTTAAACCCAATTCTAATAGGGAACCTGCAAATGGTTAGTCATGTTTTTCATTAAGAATAATAATAAACCCATAATTCAAGCAATTGCCACCCCGAATTATCGTTAATTCGAAATATTCATACCGTTTTTCCAAACTTGCGAAACTTTTCATTATAACCAACGTTTAAGCATGATGTACACTAATTGTTCAATTTAAGCCCTATTCGGATGGTAATTTTTTCTCATGTGGACAACAACCTTGAAAATAAATTAGCATGGCACCTCAGTTATAAAACTCATGCATTCGGATGGCGATTTATTCAAGGTGGAGGAGTCAGTTTTGTGATTATGCAAAACAATTGCTTAGAACATACCTGTCTGACTGCCGAAAATACAATGAAATTAAGTTGCCACACAAATAGCTTGTCCTCAGTAGTGTATTGTATCAGTTTCAGTGACATTTAGACATTCAGCCATCTGTAGTATATCAGTGAGGATGGAATATTGGCCACTTTTTTTGGTCCAGCTGTAGAATTGGCAAGCTTGTCCTTTGCCACGTGCTACAGGGATATTTAAAATATAATAATATTCCATAAGTTATCTACTATTGACCATTGCCTTTGTTTTCATTTATGTATTGTGCCTTTCCCTGAATGACTGCAAAATAGCTTTTCTATTAGAAGGCTGTCAAATTTCTTCTTTTGTAGTAAAGGGGAATAGATGATGAACTTATTTGAAATTATTTTGAAGAATTATTTTTTTTTCCAATCTTCTCCTTTCATCTTGTTAACACAAAACTTAAGCCGTAGAGTGAAATAAGAAACAAAACCGGACTTATTGACACATTCATTGGTCCTTATCATTTCTGTGTGTGCATTTTTAGAAGTTTTTAAGATAAATGGGCTTTCACCCATGGCCTAAGAACTAATCCTGTTCAATAACTAACTCTTCACATAATAGTCCCGAAACTCTGACATTATTGTCATGAGTGTGTGTATTAAATTACCTGTTACCGTGATCAATTGACATGGGGATTAACTTCTTTAGACTTGCTTACTTAGTGGAACCTAAACCCAGTGGTCCAGCCATTCACACAGTATTAGCAAGCACCTCAGCAAGGTTGCTACTAAATGCTTCCTCACCATTGAAGTTACCCTGATCTCATAGCTGTTGAGTTAATCCCCGTCTCAAATGACCGCATGGGTTCAAGGAATGTCCAAGGCTTATAAAAATTCAAATTGTAAGGTTAGAGAAATTTTTTATTAGGTTACTGCAAATAAAAATGAAACTTGTATGAAAAGATTAGAAGATATAAACACTTGAGGGGATAGTTCACATCAAGTGTTCTCAGTATTACAACTCATGTCATTGTTTTTTTATTTGTTTTGAGGAAGGAAAAACATGCTGTTTCCGTGTATCTTTAATGCAATTAGCTGGTGTTCCCCGCCCTGCTTTCTAGAAGAGGGCGGAGCCTGTACATCTCCTGCCTCCAATAGTCTGCAAAACCTAAAACATCTGTTTGGTTTTGAATTGATTATCATCTCAATCGCGGTCACACTCACGTGACATTGCAGTTCTTCATCATCATGAAAGTTTATTATCTGCATGTGTTTTAAAGCCATATCAGTCTCAACTTTGATATATGGTTGTCTGAGCACGCACAAAAAGCTGGATGTCAGACTGTGCATCCCATGAGTATTAAACTAAGTTCTCTTTCACGTTTCATTTGCGCTTAAAACTGTCACAGTTCACATACACAGTCGCTTATGTCTCTAAATGCAAACAGCAAGAAAAGAAATCGTGTGTGTTTGAGATACGGCACCTACTGCTGTATAGGCTCTTAATATGAATCAAACAACAAAAGATAAACAGAACAGAATATAATTGAATAACTTATTAGCTTAAATTATTCACTCACATGAGACTCCTGTCATGTCACCCATCTAAAAAAGTATTCTACATGGGTCGGGTCACATGATCAGCTAAATAAAAACAAATTTTGTTACCATCTTCTTTATCAGTGGACTTTAGTTTCTTTAACAATTTAATGACGACTTCTTACACCATCATAGAAAGTTAATTAGCACACCTTCAGTGAAACATTGTTTAATGAGAAGAAAAACAGACATGGGTCAGATTGATCGAGAAAGGGAAACAAGCAGAGATGGGTAGAGATTGAAAAAAACAGAGATGGGGTGAAAGCTGAAGTAGTGGATATTTCATCAATGTTCCCCATTGTGTGGAGAGAGCTACGTTTTCTGAAGGGACCCTCTCAAGGCTAAAAACATGACTTGGAAGCAGCTGAAGAGATGGAGAGAGAGTGAGCTATGGAAAGAGGAATGGTCTTGGGGTAACTGAGGATCGATGAACATTATAACTCTCCCTCTCCAATTAGGGCCCACGTCACACTTTGTCCCCAAAGCACACATTCATTTCTTCGTTTAACTTACTGTCTCCTCCACCATGTATTCATCTGTTTTGAGTCTGCGTCGAGCAAATCAGCCAGTGTAGGAGTATTGATCTGTACTTTTTATTCCCATCTGTGTGTTTGTTACTTGCACTGCCTTTTGCCTCTTCAGCTTCTCCTTGAATGCTGTTATCGGGCTGTTCTTTTATTTCATAAACATCTGCCTCTCCAGTGACCCTGTTTTAGTGTCTTTTTTTGTGGACTTTACCTATTTATTTAATGCTTTACTCTAATACTGAACTGGGTTTCATTGAAGTATTGATGCTGTTCAGCTGCACTGTCAGTCTTTCAAACTGTTTTCAAGTTTCGAAGGTTTTCAAAATACTTTTATAAAAGATCTTTAAAAAAAAAAAAAACGCATCTCATAATCTGAGATTTATGTGATGTTTCTGATGTTGTTTGTCCGTTCTTGTTCTCCACAGACAAACCTCCCCATATTCAAGCTGAAGGAGTCACGTGTCCGGAGGAGATACAGCGACTTTGAGTGGCTGAGAGGAGAACTGGAGAGGGAAAGCAAGGTGAAGGATGGATGAGTGAAATGGTAGTGTTGGTTTGGTTGGAACATCGCACGAATGCTCAGACTGAGGCATTTTATCATCCTTCCCTCCTACTGCATAATATCTGACGTGTTGTAAGGGTGCATTTCATATATATACATTTAACTATCAAGTAGTAATGTTTTTTTTGGGAGGGGTTCTCAATCATTGGATTGGACATGATTCTGTAGTTCAGGTAATGACATTTGAAGTGATTGTAACAGACCTATGATTGCATTTGGAGATGTATGTAATGTGAATGCAGTTCTTGTATTTCAAACAGGTGGTAGTTCCTCCTCTTCCTGGAAAGGCTCTGTTCAGGCAGCTCCCATTCCGTGGGGATGATGGTATATTTGACGACTCTTTCATCGAGGAACGACGGCAGGGCCTAGAGCATTTCCTAAACAAGTGAGTCACAAGATCCTCCTGATAACTTTACCAGATACATTCATCTTTGGGTTTACCTTCACGTTCAGTTGAACCATGCGAGTAAGACAATTCTAAATAACTATACATCCCAAAACAGGACAACATTAACTTCAAATTTAGTTGACAGGCAGTACATTTTGTTAATTTGGTAAATTCTTTTATCAAAAATCCATGACTTTAGGGTTGCTAGCACCATGTTATACTGTTTGAATGCCGTATTGCAGCATCTTTATGCCCACGCATTCATTTGTCAATGCTAAATTACTCATCCACTAATATTCACAAGCTATAAAGCTGAATTATGAGCAAAATGACATGTCAAAAATTGCCTTTCTTGTATATCTTATTAGTCTTTTATTCAAAATGTATACAAAAAATATATTCTTTAAATATAGTACAATTTTGCACATATTTATGGTTCCATTATTAATGAAGGACACTATGTATCCATGATGCATTGTGGGAATAAAACTATTTATCATTGCGATTTTGTTCTTAAGTGCATTTGAGTTCCTGTTGATAATGATACGATTTCCTCTTAACTTCTTTTGGCCTCAGCACATCTGAACTGTTTTTATAAAGAAGAGTGAAGCGGTTATCATGATAACATAACACAAGTGTTTTTCCTCTTTCCGCTAATTTCGAGTTTTTAGGTTAAGGTACTTCAGTGAAAGAGAAAAACATACACTTGCCAGCCTTTGTGTCATCCGATGTCTTCCCTCACACTTTTTTTCCCCCCCTTCTCTCATAATTACCTACAGAATGATCAAAACTGATGAGAGGCCACAAGTGCACCAGCTTTACTTTTTACATTTGTTTTATTTTTGATGTGTAATTTATGATAATTGCAAGTGAAATTACAGGCATGCATACCTTTTCCCTACAAGATGTTGTGTGCACTCCTGCTTATTTTTGATCCGAGGTGCCGTTCCCCCGACGACTGAGACAATAAAAGTTACAGTTCGATTGTAATTATTTGCTGTGATTGCAGACTTTGCCATTATCTTTGTTTCATGTGCAAATGCGCCGGCTCTACCTGTTTGAATTTTAATACGAGCCGAACAGCTGTAAATTAGGTTTGAAGAAAGAAAGGATATGGAGGTAATTAAGATGGGGTTTTTTTTCCTTCAACCAGAAATTCCTGAATTAAATATCATTGTTCAGTCCTAATAGCACCTGGGGAAGGGGGAAGCATGCCCATCATACTTCTCGACTATGTGTGTGTGTGGATTTTTACAGCATGTCTTTATATTGCCTCTCCAAACCTGGAAATGATTCTCTGTCATCTTGACTTATAACATCATAAGCATTATGTAATTTTAGAGGTGTCTGGGTCCTATTTTTATTCCATTGGAAGCTGGAATAGATATAATGGTAAAATAATTAGTTTAATTAGCATGATTGCTTATTCTACTTTTTTAAAGATTTGCGTAATTAAGTTTTGATATTACCGCTTTGGAGACGGATGATTTATGATCTGAAAAGGGATGCGGCGAAACGTCACAGCCTCCTAATAATATCCAAGTTGCATCTTGATTGGGGTCAAAGTTGTTTCCGCCTCCTCCCTCCCTCCCTCTCTTCGTCTCTCTCTCTTCTGCTTCACCATGTGCATCCTTGCATAATATTTTTATGATGGTTAATGTGCCTTTTGTGGTCTGATTTTCCAGAGTGGCTGGTCATCCACTGGCCCAAAATGAGCGCTGCCTCCACATGTTCCTACAGGATGAGTCCGTGGATAAAAGCTACACCCCTTCCAAAATTAGACAAGCCTGAACCAGTCTGGACTCATACACGCACAAAAAAATCATGACCCACAAGCAATAAGAAAGGTTTGAATCATTCTTAACTGGAAAAGAATCTTCGCATGATCCATAGGGGATCCAAAACAGTTCCCTGTGCTGAACACGAGACGATAAATGATTGAAAATGTACTAGAATTCGTCATTGTATATCTTTTCACTTTTCCAACAGTACGGTTTTAATTTGTCCTTTATAGATAGTTTTGGTCTCTCTGATTTATAAAATCCATGATGTTAATATTACCACTTTAAGTCCAATCAAACACATTCTTGTGTGTAATTAATTGTGGTTAAGAATTATTTATGGTAGTTTTGTCTGAGAGCTCCACTAGCTTTGATAGTTGTAGTACAAGATCAAACAAAACAAACCAAATATCACAATTATGCAAGCACTATATCACACACACTGGCACTATTTCACACACATTGGCATCCTTGTTACTGTACTACCTACTTGTGTTGCTTTTAATGCTGAAGAACATGTACAGAAGCTCACCGTGCAGGATGCACTTAATTGGGAACCTCCTTGGTCGTGTGCTGTGTGTCCCACTTAGCTACAGACAAGTCTGTTTTTACTGTGTGATGGTGTTACACAGATTGCATGTTTCCAGATTTGTATACTGCTGTGCCATTGTTTTGTTTATGAGAATTTTCCAATAAAACGGATCAAACACACGCACATATGATGTGGTTTGAAAAACGAAAGCACTTATTTTTTTGGCTCCGCTAAAACTTCTTTTAAGAGATGATTCTAGACCATCTGGATTTTGTATAAAGTCAGTCACCTGCGTATTTTGATGAGTTCTGTTAGACTCTTTGCAACATCTATAGGATATAATTGTTTTTCTTCTGATCAATGGCTAAAGAAATAACTAAGACAAGGTGATAAAAAATATCAGTATTCTGTGTGCAAGAATTTTAAAAATGACTTTACTCATTTTGTCAAGGAAGTAAAAACCTTAATGACACCAACCTTGAATTACCCTAATTTAAGAGTTAAAGGGGTGGTTCAATTAAAAAAAAAAAAAAAAAACTTGCTGATAATTTACTCACCCCCATGTCATCCAAGATGTCCATGTCTTTCTTTCTTCAGTCGAAAAGAAATTAAGG
>JAOTRC010000010.1:3004324-3015964 GCA_027497675.1 Cyprinella lutrensis | reverse complement strand
AACCGTTTGGTTCCCATTGAAGTCCATTATATGGAGAAAATCCTGGAATGTTTTCATTAAAAACCTTAATTTCTTTTCGACTGAAGAAAGAAAGAAGACATGGGGGTGAGTATATTATCAGCAAAAGTTTTTTTTTTTTTTTTTTTAAGTGAACTACTCCTTAAAATGAACTTTTTTCCCCATTTAAGAAAAAAATGGATTTGGCTTGTGAATTATTGGCCAATTAATAACTATATTTTTTATATATTATTATACGAATAAATATAAGCCATGGCGCACTGTTTTTGTAAATAAGGGTTGTTGGTTTTGTGTGGGTACTTCTAACATGTGTTTAATGAAAGCAGAACAAAAATGACCTGTACACGAAGGTTAAACACTGCACTTAATGTCTACTTTTGAGAACTTTATATGTGTATGTAACTATATAACACATTTTGGATCTAAAATTGAGTGTACAATATTGGGAAACAGGTGTGTTTTGTATTGTTTGTAATTGCTGTACAAATTACAGGCCTACATTCAACCTTTTGCTTGAGTCTAGCATTGTCTCATCCCGTGGGTATTAATTGTTCTTCTGTTTCTAGCATGATGGATTTTGCCTAAATTAATTTTGATGGAATGCAAATGTTGTCGAGAGTCAATTTTATGTGCAACAATGCTGTATAAGGTAAAGAGGAGAGAACAGCCGCGCGGCTCGTGCAACCTTGGAGTTCGCTGCACGTCAGAGCAGGAACTAGGATAAAGAGGATAAATTGGATTGAAAGTTGTCACCGCAATCATGTTTCTTTCTATTGTATCCTCTCTATCAAAAAAATGAAGATAAAAAATGCAATTTGGGCAAAGCCCTTGATTTGTGAAAGAGTGCTTGAAACCCCGAGCTGTGCGAGGCACAGCAACTTCACTCAAGGTCCAGGGTATTGTATCGACAGTGGTTCAATATGCACTTACGTGCAGACATGAACCTCTCTCTGTCCCCGTTCAGTACCCCGTTTAGGGAGCAATGGACTTTTTTCTGCTTGTAGGATGTGGCTTTAGAAACCCAAAACCCCTACAGTGAAAGGAGACGTGAACTGGACCGTCGTTGAAGAAACAGGCAATCAATATTCAATATTTATTCTAATATCTTAGAACAACTTTCACAAAAATTATCACTGTACAACGAGAAGTGTATTTACAGACTACAAAAAAAAAATCCAAGTGCTGATCGTGTCTCTTTTCCATGGTTAGTAGCTAGTCAAACAAGAGTTTTAAATGATGACCCCCTGACATGGGCCAAGTATGAGCAGAAACGGCTTTCAATAAAAAAATCAATCAATAAAATTACATTTGCAGAGTGGCCACACAGGAAACTCTCAATGCCGACAGAAATATATCCAGAGGATTTGAAATGCCCTGCCTGTGAACCCTAATCTTAGAGGTCACAAGCTGTGGGTGCTGTGGCCTCCCAGTCACCTCAATAGTAATTATGTGATTCATCAGGTCAGTAATGCTCAGTCCTGCTGCCTTCCTGCTAAGTTTAATTCCAATCTTAAAGCATGCATTTCAAGTAAACCTGATTAGCTGGTTCAAGTGTTTTTGATTAAAGTTGGAGCTTCTGCTGGAAGGCAGGACAGGAATGAACTTGCTCTTCAGTTCTGACTCATGGGCCTTTGGTTTTCAGCACTATGTCAAAGGGACAGCGACTTACTTCCCTGTAACATACCTCATGGTTTCTTTTTTTTCTTTTTTCTTTTGGTTTCCTTCAAAGTTCTCGTGTACATACGAGTAATAGTGGTGCTGAGATCAAAACAGCATTGGTCATGAAGGTAGTTGGTAAATTGGACACAATAAAACGTCCCATTTTGAAATGAATGATTGTACGTAACAGACACTCCGTTCAAATATGACTACAAACTAAGATCATTTTTGTTTTTAAATCTTGATAGAACAAGAACAGATTAAGCTTGTTAAGTTACTTCCATAAACAACCTTAAATAGATTAAATCAATTAGAAAATTACTGGTTAAAAATTCATTTTTCGTTCTAAGCAGTGAGTTCAACTTTTAGAGATGCAGTCTGTTTGTTTGTTTGTTTTTAAACTTTCCCTGCGTAACATCTTGACATTGGTAGAGCTTTATTCTCCAAACAAGTGCGTGAAGAATCACATTAGGGCTTCTGGTGTCCACGGCGTCCATGTGAATGCCAAGGTCAAAGATACATTTTGTTTCTTTTCTCTGTCTCTCGGTAGCTCATATATCACTGGATTTGTACATGTCTGAAAGCAGTCGTGTGATGGGCACATTTCCAATGGTCTTTTTGAAGAACACCTCTTCGATGGTGGATGGACCGACTGAACGTAGAGCAGGCAAGAGCAACAGCAGTTTCCCAAAGCGGCACGGCTGAGTGGGGTACCTGAAACGCAACCATTCTGTTAAAATCTTTGAAATTGGAATAGAGTTTACTTTTTTTTTTAAATCTGAAAAGTTCTAAATTCACCATTGTTCTTGCATTAAAATCATTGTGCTTTAATAGATTTCCCCATGTTTAGTATTCGCTGTACCTGGTGTGGATGTAGCTGTTTAGAGTCAGCTGGGCTTCGTCCTGAAGGGCTGCAATGGCACTAGCGTTACGAAAGCTCCTCGGTTCCGAACCACTGTGTGTTGGAACTGTACAAGAAAGAAAAGAGAGACGGTATGTTTCTTTAGCTCATTTTACACCGTTTGGCCAGTAGAGCAAGTCAGACCAGCCACTAGTCATGAGCCCACTGAAAACTGAGACCCACACACTGCATTTGATGTGCCCCCCCTGAGATTTAGTTAGGTCAATAATAATCATTAATAAAATTAAGTTCAGTTATATGATGTATTACATTTTTATTATTTAATTAAAAGCTTTTCATTAAACACACAAAACCTCCACAGTTCAATCACAAACCCCAGTCTGGGAAATGCTGATATGATGTATTTAATGCACTTCATGTTGTATGTAAAGAATGGAATGTATTTAGTTATTCTTTGTATTTTATATCAATATGGTACAAGATTATACTGTTAAAATCAATGTGATAAACGGGTTAAAGGGATACTACACCCAAAATTCTGTTATAATTTACTCACCCTCAAGTTGTTGCAAACCTGAATGAGTTTCTTTCTTCACCATGGAATCTATTTTGAAGAACGATTGGAACCAAATGGTTTGTTGGCACCATTGACTTCGATATTAGAAAAAAATATGTTCTTATATAGTAAATATAGGCCAGTAGAAAAAAAAGAAATCGTTCTTCAAAATAACTTCCTTTGTGCTCAGCAGAAGAAAGAAACTCATACAGGGTTCAACAACTTGAGGGAGAGTAAATTATGACAGAATTTTCATTTTTGGGTGGAGTATCCCTTTAAGTAAAAAGTAGCCTAATCAAAAAGTAATCAGATGTGTTGCGATGGATTACGTAAGTTGCTTCAAATTTTGCAATGTAATGTTTAATCAGTAACTGACTACAATTTGCAAGTAGCCTAATCTCCCCAGCACTGTGTGTTCTCAAATTGTGTTTTTGAGGTTTTTTTATTTTATTTATTTATTTATTTACGAACTCTACCTGCTTTGAAGGTGACGATGCACTTGAGGCACGCGAACTCCGTCGCGTCCAGTCTGAGCTGTCTGAAACGCGTCACGACTTCCTGCAGCGCCTGGATCTCGGAGATGATTTTGTTTAGCCTCTGGGAATCTGTGTTCTCGGTGTTCATTCCTAATTTTCGCGAGAAAACTTGATGAAATCTTGCACTTCGATAATCAAAGCATGGATATGACTTTGTAAGCAAAAGTAAAAATAGATATTGGCAATTGTAAAAGCAGCCTAGCCTATTTCAAACTTTATTAACAACAAAGCATTACGGCAACTTAGCATTGCGGACATGACGAATCTCTTCCAGGCTACGTGTTGTATGTCCTACCTGAAACAGCTAGGAGAGTGCTGGAGTCCACTGGAATGGCCCATTGCGCGATGCCCAGAACAAACAGCTCCCTCCACGCGTCTTCTAAAAGAATCAACTGCAAAAAAGGTAAGAGTGTTCACTGATGGTTATAGACTACACAAAACGTCTAGCATTTGATTTGGTTACACGCAAATGATATGAAATGATTTAAACACTTGTTTACCTGGTCAGGTAGAGGTAGCGTGGAGAAGGCCGGAACACTCTTGGCCCATTTAATGCTCATGAAGAGCAGGCGCGCGGCTGATTCGCACACAGACTCAGTCGCCACTTCATACAGGTACATGGGAGTGCCACTAACTTCATGAGGATACTGAAAAGTTATTATATGAGCATAGAAAATAAGTGGGGTTGAAGGTATCCATTTACAAGTTAAACTATGTTTTAATTAAATTCATAATTCGTTGAATAAACTGCGTTTACCTTCGGTGTGGGTTGGGCGAGTCCTACAATGGCCTGCCGTTCTGGTGTGCTTGTGACCGTGTTTAACTCCAGATTGTGAGGCTCCAGCTGCGTGACTGTTGTGAAGAACGGCGGCCCCGGGATAGACGTGGATGGAAAATGGGTCGACGAGCCGTTCACCTCTTTATGGCCTCGGAAATACAGTGCCACCTGCTTTCGAATGGTTGACGTTCTTGGTCCTCTCTCGTGCTGCACTGCTGTATTCATATGTGACATGATGATAAATGACATTCTTATAGGATAAAAAGTTGAAACAGTTTAAAAAGCTACTGATAGTTTGGAAATATATGGCCTATATGTAGGCTATTCTTGTTGGATTTTTTGATAGGCTAATCAATTATTTCTACAATAAATATTGATCCAGCCTAGCCTAACAATCAAGTTAAAGGTACAAAATCATTTTACTTGCAAAATGAAGGCACTAAGTAGTAATCGTTGTGCTGACTTTTTTTTCTACAAATTTGCATAATTATAAATATATTGTATTAGTGTTACTACACTTTTGGAAAAAAAAATATTCCGATTTTATTTATTTGTTTGTTTGTTTGTTTGTTTTATTTATTTTCAAAGTCTGGGGTGCATGAGGGTCTAAAGCAGCCTGTTTTTTTATTTTTCTGGTCACATGACAAACTGGTTATTACATGTTGGATAGAATACACTTTGATAATAATAATATATAAGCCTATACAACAATGATATATAATAGTCCTACTATTATATAGGCATAATAAAATTTTAAATCAGTGGTAGCCTATTTTTTCAGTAGCCTAATCCTTTTAATTCGATTTTATAGGTGACACTTATAACATTTAGCTTACAAGTGTATTAGTCAATAGCCTATTTGCCAAGTAAAGACAAAAGCAATCTGCTTTTTTTTACCGTAGCTATGATTTTTTTTTCTGCATCTATCAAAGGGGTTTAGCCTACAGGCAACATAAAATCATTTTCTCTTGCTAACTCTTGAAAATGTATAGGGTATTTTTTAAAAAACGAATGTGTTTACTAGCACTTACCATCTTTATTCATGTTAACTTCTAGACACTTTTTCAAGCGACAGGCGCGACACTGATTTCTGTGTGTCTTGTCTACTGGACAGCCACCCTGAGGGAAAAGAGGACAGGAAAGAATAAGGAAATTTCGTTTAGCAGTAATGGCACACAAACAGCCTCTTCTGCTTTATCCTCCAGTGATCTCCACTCCACAGGTATGTGGGAATGGCTGAGTAATGACGGCTATTGACTCGCTCCCCCGCCGCACGGCCAATAGTCTCATTCCCGCCTACCGCTCTCCAAATCCACCCAGTCCTGCCGGTGCGTTAGATTGGATTACACCTGTTACACTAGACGGGGCAAAGGGCCCTCAAAGGCGCGGGAGGGGGCTCACTTCTGGGATAATCTTTCAATTATGAAAATCACTGGAGGTGTAATCTAGTCCTTAGACGCGCTAGTTTAGATCAAATTAGCTGACGCTGTTATGGTTCAAACACTTCGCTGTAATTGATTAGCAAGCCTAGCTATAGCTCACCTGTGTGCCAGATTTACAGACATACGTTCTGTTTCTCCTTATGCTCCTCTTGAAAAAACCTGAGCAGCCATCACACGCATAAACCCCGTAGTGCTTTCCAGAACTTCGGTCTCCACACACTTTGCATGGAATGTCCAGAATACGACCTACAAGAGATAGAAAATAAGTTAGTGGTCTATTTAATGAAAAAAAAAAAAAAACCGACAAAAATGTAGCAACCCAGTTTCAGACTGTAGGCCTGTGTCAATTTAAGAATATTGACATATTTTGTAAAGTTAGATTTATTTATTTACTTTTTAAATAGGCTAATGTTTAATATTTATTCATTTGTACTCAAAGAGTGGTATTAAGTTTACGATTTCAAGTTAGGCCGAGATCATATTTTCACCTGGCGATGGCAAATAGACTCGCGCGAACAGAAATAGCGATGAGATGACTGTTGGCTAGCCTGCTTTTATTCGGCCATCTATCACTTATCATTTATATTTATCCTAGATAAACAAGTGTCACATAAAAAAAGTTGATTTTCTGTGATACGGGCACAAAAGAGAAATTATGCGCTAGACGAACCTCAACATTGCACCATGGTCTTTTTATAGGCCTACAGAAATTTCCCTGAAAGTCATTGCATAATTTCGCACAATTCTCAAATCTTTCTTTCTAAGAACCAAACAGACAATCGTGCTAAATAATGCGTTAAGGGACACACTTTTAATGAGTCAGTCCAAAGGAATGTGCAAACCCTGGGCGCATTGGTGGGAAGCGTCATATCGCAGGTCGCATAAAACAATGTTCAGTAGACGTGCACAATAGCGACATTAGGGAGAGTGTTAACTTAATGATTTCCCCATTGAGCCTCGTCTGACTGGCCTGGTCTCGACAAGCTGCCAGCCCCGCTTCATAATGAAGCTCGACAACTGCTTTCTTCGCGCCGTCTATAGGCTCGCGGATTAAGGAGTGACACGGGAGAGGAGAATAATACGCACCAGCGCGTTTCAGAGACTCAAATGAAGTGTATGCAAATGAACTTGGAGTAAATGAAAATTGTGATTTTTCTTGTGTGTGCAGAACATTTTTTTTCTGTATTTAAGTCTGTCAATAGAGGTATATTTGCATGTATATGGGGGAGTCGTTTAGAGAAACGGCTATGTAATTACACTGACATATGTCCACCTGCTCATTGATTTTCCAGTGACCCGTCAAAAAGGGTAGCATGGGAATTCGGATATAGACCAGTAACGAAGGAGAAGGAAAACGACTTCATGCACTCTGACTTTTTAAAACGAGAAAAGGAAAGAAAAAAACCACGATGCTGCATTTTGATGAAAAAACAGACTTCTATTCTGTGCATGCCAGATGTTCCTCGTACAGAACCTTTCAGAAATTATAATGGCGTTTTGTTAAAGGCTTGTTGACGGAAAAGTGACTGAAGATTTGGTGTGTAGGGCTATATAAAAAATCTAAATAGTGGGGAATTCCCGTATTGACAACAATGTAGATTAATTTAATATATTTAGCAACGGTGGGTGCTTGCATCCTGCATGGCTGAAAAAGAGAGCCTCTCTTGTGATGGAGGAAACCTGTTGCTTTTGTCACGAAGTAGTTTTGAAACTTGAAAATTGCTCCATGGTGCACCAATTATTATCTATATATTTATTTGTCAGAAGCGCTCGAAATTTGCACTTTTTGCAGCAAAAAAAAGTTTTTTTTTACTTGCATTTAGAGTTTCTGTATAATAATAATAATTATTATTATTGTTTCCAGTGTGCGATTTTCTTTTTATGTGGTATGATAATTAAACCCATCAAAGCAGACAGCTCTTACTTCGAGGAAGTAATAAAAGCCCGTACTGTTCCCCCATCCAGATTAGATGCAATCAGATTTGACAACACTCAATGGTACGTTCGTATATAAGAAACTCAGTTTTTAGAGAATGAAACACGTCTTTAACTTTCCTCTGTGGGGGTCCCGGTCTGTTGCATTGTAAGCTGTAATTGTTTAAAGACATATGGCATATTTCATTACTGTAATCAGCATCAACCCTGGGAACTGCTGCATTGGATTACGTGCAGTTGTGAGAAACTCTGCACTTAATGGGCCTTCGACCACCCAAACTGTGCAAGTGCCGCGACTTTGCCACTGTAAAGCAACATATAAATATTTAAATAATAACTGTGTATCATACATATCATTTGAAAATTATTTGAAATGCTTGTAAAGCCTCGTCAAAAAGTTTTTTGGGGGCTAGGCATTCAAAATAACGAACAAAAAGTTAAGGGGACAACGAAATTATTTCATGCGCTCACTGGTCCTAAAGTAATTTTACTAATTTAGACTAAAATACTAAGCTGGATTTAAAAATTGTGTTTTTACCACAGGTCTGTTATTTTAAAATCATTTCTAATTGGTGAGCATTAGGGGGGGGGGGAATGTGATTGGGTTACCTTATTTTTTGCCTTTCACTTAGCCTAAATAATTTTCTTGGATCATTTAGAAGATAGGCTACTTAACATTTAACACCTTTTCATTTAAGACTAATCTTTAGTCAAATTGAGGCTCACTTCTTTTTATCACCACAACAGTATTTCTCAAATCACACTGAATGTTTCATATTTCAAAATATGTTTCCAGTCAGACAATTTTGAAAATCCACATGGCAAATGCGTGAAAATAAATTGTCATGGAATTTATTTCAGAACACTTGCATTCTTGTTTCCTTGAAATTAAATGAAGAGTCAAAAGAGCACTCTAATAAGGATAACTTGGGTCTGATTTGATGACACGTTTATGCTTTACGCATAATCTTATAGGACCAAACTATATTTTAAAATGTATTGTACAGGCTGTTACAATATTAGTTTATTAGTTAGATTTTCTAGCCTATATTCACAACTTATTTGCTAATGGGGAAACAAGGCTTCAAAACTCAGCAGTGTAACAGCATCAATAAACGCAAACTTATTACATTTTCCGGGTTTATCAGTTCATTTAAGCCATATTCTTACACGTTTAGCCTCTATCTGATAGGCTATGTAAAAACATTGTTATGTAGACTGCTTCGATTTTAGTCATTCCTGCTCGCGGTGTTAGGCAACGTATAGGCAACAATTTGACGTATAGGCAACAATTTGACAGCATGTTAACAAACCGATTTGCGTTTGACAGCTCTGTGGAGTTAAGTTGATTTTTTGTTACTTTAAGCCATAAATATTGGACTAAGAAACCATTTTAAATTCACTTATCTCGTAAACAAAAGAGATTGTGTTTCTGATTCGCTTTTACGCTATTGCCAACAACAAAGAAAAACAGTCTACTCACTGGATTTGACATTTAAAATATCCAGACAACCACTTGTTGAACCAGCAGGCTTGCTCATATTGAAGACCTCTGCTCCAAGAAAACTGCGTTGAAAAGTTACACTTTTCAGGCCCAGATGAGTCCTAGCACTTTTGACTTGGATTAAGAAATGACAAGCATAAATTAAACATCCGATTTGCGGTGGACAACTGGTCCTCTGCTTTCTGTTGTACTTTTCTTTGAGGTTGTCCAAGTCGCTCCTCTTGTTTCTCTGCAAATATATCCAGATTTGGTCAGACTGTTTATTGATGCGATGGATGCAGCCGCACTATGGCCAAGCCGGTCCCCTGTCTCTCAGCGACACGGAAAGTTGGTGAAACACAAGCCAGCACTGTACTTACTGCTCAACACCTGCTTAAAAAGTAGTCTACAGAATGCGTTGGAAAATGCGTCTGAGCTCAGAGTCTTGGTGAGTGACTTTGTGATGTGTACCGTCAGATTAAAGGTTTGCTAATATGTATGAGATGTATTAGAGTAGGAGGGCGGGAGAGAGGGAGGGTGGGAGGAGAGCCCAACTTCCTTTGACCACTTAGCTTTTCCCTGCCTTCTGCTTCAACTCCTGCTCTCGCATGACGTCACTGGGACGAATGAAGTGATATTCCACACACAGTGAGAGAGAGACACTGTGATAGGCTAATGGTGCGCTCTGTGGGAATTGATTAGGATCAGCGAGGCTGTTTAAATGACCGAATCAAACGTTTGCCACTGATTAGGAACACATTTCCATCCTCTGGGAGTTCAGTGACCTAGTGCTCCCAGACTTAAGTGAATCGTTTAAAGTATCCTATTTAAATAATCCTCAGAAACACAATCACTTTTTTTTGCAACGAACTTACTTTCTGTCGTGTTTTCCCCGATCCTTCCATCGCGCGCATGCACCTGTTGCGTTGGTAGAACGACTGCAAGCGAGAGATCGGATGATCTCCCTCGAGCCCGAATACTGATTCTCATCGCTCTCTCTCTCTCTCTCTCTCTCTCTCTCTCTCAGCGTGAACATTTAAGGATATTGGTGTTTTTTGTATTCTGAATTCTGAATTAACATGCGGTATGTGTGCTATGTTTAGGCTACTATAGGCTAGCCTATGGTAAATGTGTTACATTCTTTCCGAGTGCACGGTTTTCGGTAACACTTTAGGATCCAGGATCCATAAAGTTGCTTATTATGCATATTGGCTGTTTATTAGTAGCCTACTTATTAAGCACATATTAATGCCTTATTCTGCATGAACATATTCGAAATCTCTTACCGAATACCTAAAATCTTAACAACTACCTAACTATTAATAGCCTAATTAGGAGTTTGAGGCAAAAGTCATAATTAATATATTAAGAATTCGATCTTAGACTAAAGTATGACCCTTTTTCTTTTTTCTATTTTTCATAGTCATAAACATAGGCCCTATTCTAAATGTGGGTCCTACATCAACTTTTCTTATATTTCCGTGTTTTATTGGGAATTGGGGGTTGGCTATAACATTTACTTTGTGTAGCCTAGGCCTATATGTGTAACTTTTTTTATTTTTTATATATATATTTTTTTATTTCTATACAAATAAACAGTAATATGATGTAGTTGAGTTTAACCATTTTAGACCTTTATGAAGAAAAAAAAAAGTTGTACCCTTATATTGAAAACATTTCTCCGCGAAAATAAATCAGGAAATTGTGTGCTCTGTTTCGGGGGGGACACATGCGTACGAGTTTCCCTCGTGGACTGGTAGAATCACGACTGTACCCCTTTGAGAACGTGCGCGATGACATCTTGACCTTAACAGCGTGCCGTGTTGTGGTCAACGCCAGCAGACACCCATATTTTAGGTTTAATTATGAACATTCCCACGGTAGCTCGGGACCATATGGGAGCCCCAAATCTCGGTCTAAACGTGGCGAACGGGGGCGTATCTAATCGCAATTAGTGATTGTCATGTCCTCCTTTAAACGGTGTTCTCAGTGCACTGAAAAGAAATTAGGATTTTTGACAGGTGAATGACTGCATATTCAAATGTGCGTTTTTCACGACCTTGTGTGCTAGACTGAGAAAAACAGTGTCACTCACAGTACACTCATACTGCATATCTCTGTGGGCATCACCAGCAAACTTTGGGCCACAAGTGATTAGGCCTACATCAAAATTAGTCAATGACTTCTAGATAGCCTATAATATGTGAAGAGCATCATGTTAATTGTAAAAAGTGAACAAATCTGATTTGACTTTCTCTCTTATTCTTTCTCTCTCTTTTTTTACATGTTCCCTATCTCTCTCTCTCTCTCTCTCTCTCTCTCTCTCTCTCTCTCTCTCTCTCTCTCTCTCTCTCTCTCTATATGTGTGTGT
>JAOTRC010000010.1:2985190-3002157 GCA_027497675.1 Cyprinella lutrensis | reverse complement strand
GCTCCCTGGGGACCGACTCTCCGCTTCCACAGTCACTCATGAAGGGCACCCCCTCTACCCTCTTTCCCTGCCTGTCTCTCTTTTTTCTGTCCTCTCATTATCATTCTGCTTTTTTTTGAAAAGCCTCATTAACAAATTATGACAGCTGGCTAAAGAAGCTTTCGCCGTTCACACCGAAGAGTGTAGGGGCACGAAATGACAAACTTTATTCTGCTGTGACATCAACTTTCTTTTATTTTGTTTATTGGTCTCTTCGGGTCATCAATAGCATATTTCACAGAAATAAATTGCCTGCCAAAGCCCATCACATCATTTGATGGCTTTTATGTGCTCAGAACAATGTGGTGCTGCATGTTGATCTCCTTGATATTTTGTGCTTTTCCGTATTTGCAGTGATACTGAAGGAATTTGATCATTTTTTGTATTCTTGTCTGAATTAATTAATTAGTATTAAAAGAATGTTTTAAAACATTAAGTCTATTAAAATAATACATTTTTAATTTAAACAAATTCAAATGTAGGGTATTATA
This sequence comes from Cyprinella lutrensis, assembly GCA_027497675.1. Classification (NCBI taxonomy): domain Eukaryota; kingdom Metazoa; phylum Chordata; class Actinopteri; order Cypriniformes; family Leuciscidae; genus Cyprinella; species Cyprinella lutrensis. The sequence goes on along the minus strand of JAOTRC010000010.1, from coordinate 3,001,627 downwards.
TTAATAGATTTAATGTGTGTCTATATATATATATATATATATATATATACAGTATACATACATTTTTTAATATATAATAGTACATTTTGAAGTTGTTTATATATTATAATAAATTTTTAGACTTAACACGTCTAATACGTCTTTTAGACTTAAATATTAGACTTAACATTAAATCTTCAATTTTAGTAAATGTAAAAAGTTTATTTTTTTACTTACCTTGAAGTATAGAGCTGTACAGTTCAATTTGATTTAATACAAAAATAATATAAGTAGACTTTGATAACTTAATGCATTTTAATAATACATTTTAATACATTTGTCAAGGTTATGTGTGCACCTTTTGTCTTAATTGGACATATATGCAATGCAGTCAGTCTCATCTTTTGAATTAATATAAGTTAAAAAGAAATTCAGATGAAGAATCCGATACAAAATAATTCATTATAAAATTTAAATCAATAATTAATTGATTTATTTGTTATTAACGATAATTGTCTATTATAATCATTTTTTGTCTTGTGAAGTCCATTTGTTCATGCCCACCAGTTATGGAGATAATGACAATGAATACATTTAACTGAAGTCAAAGAGTATAGTTAAGTTAAAATTGATCTAATTTGAATTATTATTGTTTTGTATATGAGCATTTATTTATTGAAAGTGTACATTTTGGATCTTTTTGCCACTGTATTTTGTTAAAAAAACAACAACAAACAAACAAAAAAAAAAACAGTAAAGTCACAGAGAGCTCAAAGAGCTGGCCGGACATGCATGATGTCATGATGCTGAAGCTGGCCTTAGTGACTGTGGGAAGATCACACCCCACTCATTACACTTCATTTTTGGGATCAGACAGAGGGTGTAGAGGGAGGGGAGGTGAGAAGACATAGGAGCGGGGCGGGGTGGAAGGGGAGGTTATTAGGTATAACTGATGGATTCATTGTTTTCCCAAAGAATGATTTGTGTTGTTGTACCGCTCATGTTTCACAATCAGCATTATCTTTATTAAGCTCCTCGGCGGCGATTAGAGATATTCATGTAAATGACATCCGGCAGCAATATTTATCGCTCCCCTCCCCCACATTACTATCCCCATTGTAGGTGGCCTAATTGAAGGAGGTAATAAGGCTATAGGCCAAATACGTTCACATTTCAAACTCGGAATTTCATGGTAAGAAACGTTATCATACAGTTGCCAGACAGACCAGAAAGTTTCCCCCCCCCACCCAAACTCTCAAAAGGTTCAAACACAAATGGTACACAGAAGACTGGCCCTTGCCCCTCACTCCTTAGACCCCAAACTATCATTCATAACCTTTCTGCGTTGCTCCGAAAAGGAAAAGAGGAGAGGAGAGAGGGAGGGGAGAGGAGGACTGTGGGGAGGACCATGAACGCTTATTTAAAAAGACTTCCTTTATTGGACCATGTGCAGGCAGTTCACTCACAAAGGCCTTAAATAGGATATTTTCTGTTCCCTATAGTTGCTTTCCCTTTTAAGTGCCGAGGCAAAAAAAGTAAGTTTACAACTCCTCTCACAATGAAGCTCTTCACTCCCAGGTTGCTGAGACCCGGGCTGACCTGGGAAAGTTAATTAGGAGGCCAACAATGAGCGAGCCGGAGCAAAATACCTCGCCTCTCCTCCAGCCAAAGATGTCATCCATTAATTAGGCAAATCTTTAAGGTGGGCTTATTGAATTTACAGAAAGGCCGCAGTTTGGGCGGGCCGCGTTTTTTGATCAGGCCCTCGCCCCAAACAATGCCTTCTCCTGGTTAAGGAAAAAGGGAGGGGATTGGTGGAAGCAGAGGAGGAAGAGAAAGAGAAGGAGGGGAAAAAAGGAGAGGGAGAGAAAGAAACGTATGGCTTGCAGAGGCTCAATGGGAATAAGGATGGGGAGATTCACAGGGGTTTGGGGGCATGCTTCAGCGATGATGTCATGCAAAGGCAACCTGGGGGCTTGGGAAGAGTGGAGAGGAGTTTGGGGGGTGGAGGGGGGGCACTCAAAGTTAACATGGCTGCATCTGGGCCAAAGCCTTCTCTCTAAAGGACCAAAACGCATACGCACCCCTGCTGATCAGAGCTGGCTTTCACCTAGCATCTGCTGAATTTTCTTCAATGCATTACCATGATCAATTAATGGCCGACTGTGAACTGTAAATGCTTTTCATTTCAGATCAGTATTAGTATGAGTATTATATTGGCGTTTTGTCATGCTCCAGAACAACTGTTGGCTCAGCAGTCCATCACATTTGTCTTTTTAACTATAATTCCGCAGTTATTAGTGACAATCACATCATAAAATTTAAAAATATAGTTCAGTTATATTAAATGTCAACAGAGAGACTTTCTATACAAATGTTTTCAGAAAATATTTTCAATGCCCTGATGGATCCCTTAACGTTTAGTTCTACCCCCTAAAAAATATTTTTTTACAAAAAAAAAAGTTAATTATCTGACCATGTGAATAAAAATTGCATTCTATGTACTTTTACAGTAACATACAGTCGAAGTTAACCAGTCTAAAACAGTAAATTTATTTTGAATAAATATAAATTTGCATTGAAAAAGAATTAGATCTCCAGAAGTCCACAGTGGCACTTCACAGTTTATTTATTATATTTATTATATTTTTTCACAGATTATATTTCATTTAAATAGGTTTGTATATTTATTTATTGTTATAAGGAATGTTACTGTTTTGTTACATTTAGTTTGTTTATTGCATTACTTTAGCATCTTATGTGTTACACTGATGGTGTTTTGTCTTTATATTGCAGAATTAGATAAGTTGTCTAGATAAGCCTTTGGCATTTATTGGCTTTTATAAGTCACATCTTTGAGGGGAGGACTTTAGGGTTTACTGAAAAAATGTCACTGGACAAGAAGAATCTCACATCAAATTCCTCTGGGAAGTATTGCCTTCTCCACATAAAGCCAAGTTGCTCTTTTTTATTTGATTATGACTGATTTAAATCTCTAAGCAAAGCTTCATATTGGATTTAGTCTTTGTGGGAATTGGTCTGGGCGTTGAGATCCAGCTCTTTAAGAATTTCATTGATGCTGTAATTCCAGGCTTTTCAAACCGAGCCCTGGTGTGGTAAAAGCTAATACTGACACTTGTACGCAGACAAGCAGTAGAGTAGCGTGTATAAAGCTTTGTTTGGGGAGGCTGGGTATCTCTCTGTCCTCTTCTTTGACATGACCAGTCTTTGTGAGAAAAAAAAAAACCTTCCCTTGAAGACCATATCCAAGTCCCTTCTCTCATAGTTCATGCTGTTTTAAGGGCACTGACTGGGCTGAGCTCTACCTCCCTAAAACGCACCCTCCCCCTGGTCGTCCTAATCGGAGGGGTGGATCTATGTGTTTTGTTGCTTGTCAAAAACAATCACTCTTCGGGCCATTACAGTTGCTGCACGTCCTCCTTTAATTGGTGTAACGCACGGAGGAATGAAAGCAAGGGCGGCCCACAAAAGCAGGCCAGTGAATGAGAACCGACTCGCACTGAACTGCTCTTCAGGGCAAAAAAAGTTCAGAGTTGGCAGCTAACAAGGAGTTGTAGGGGGGTCTTTCATTCAGCGATATCACTGGCGAAACCCTCAGACACCAACCTTAAAAATGTATTCGCATCGTGTTAGATAAAGTTAACATTTTGTTTCAGTCATGTGCAAATGATTTACTAAACTGTTAAAACATATTGAAGGGACAAATTTCTAAATAGGGCTGTTAAAGGTGCACTAAGTGATTTTTACGTCTTTAAGTTTTACACAAAAATTTATTGTTTTTTAATCTTATATTTATGTTTTAAATCATATGATATCATTAACCTAATAATAGCTTTACAATAAGTATAGGTTTCCTAATGAAGGCAGCCATTTTGAGATCACATGACCAGCTCAATACCACTCGCTTCATTAACCTCAATTCGGATGCGAATATGGCGCAAATGATTTCAATGTTAAGTCAATGCAAAGACGCGATACGCGCGTAAAAATTTCCTGCGGCACGAATAAGGCGTAGAGTGCGGCACGGTAGACGCGAATACGCCTCATTCACGCGTCAAGTTTGCACAAATTGAGCGTCTAGCGGTAAAACTCGTTTCAATGGCAGGCTTGCAGTTACCGTTGACTCGCGCTAGCCTAGCACCGGTGAACTATGCAACTGAAATGACTGGATGAAAATTTTTGAAAACTGTCTCTACTGATAAATAACACTAAGGCTAACGTGGAAATGAGGCCCAATGTCCAAAATTCTGAACCACCGCTTTAAATCCACTTAGTAAACTCTAAACTGTTGTAACTAACTGTATTTTTCCCCAGAGAAAGCTCACTCAGCCTGTGCTGGAGGTTGTCAGTAGAGTTTTATGTCCAGTTCGCTGGAGCTGAAAGAAGTCAGCATCGTGTCTTGTTATGAAACAAGGCGTTCTTGCCTCCCGCTCCGGGTGAACGATTCCTGGGGTGACTTGCGTGGAATGATGGCCTCGCCGTGGCGGTCCACAGAGGCGACCAACAGTGAGGAAGTCAATGCGCCATTGTGTATCGAGCTCGTCGGCTACATGTTTGGTAATTATCCCGCCTGTTTGTTGGAGACTTGGATCTGTGAGCCAAGCCGGCAGACAGTAGAGCACAACACCGTCAACAAAGATGAACTTCTACTGACATGTCTAGTTGAGGGAGACAAACTCAAAACGTCATTGATTAGCGCTGCCGATCAGTTCCGCAACAGCAATTTAGTACATTTTTTAATAGTAAATTCAATTAACAAAATCACAAATGCTATTTGAGGCGACACATAGAATTTAGAGTAAGCTTAGCAAATGTGGGTCAACTAATCATTACCGAGTGGATGTTTCAGCAATCTCAACCAACAAATAACAATGCTCTTCTTTATAATAAGCCTCTAAAATACAATCACCTTCTCAAAACTTAACAAAATCTTTCAGGTTCAGTATTTTTTAAATGGCGTGTATGATCTTTAATCATAATGCTTTAATCAGCTAACATGGCATATGTCATAAAGCTTTGTATACACCCACAGACACTCTGTTGAGTAGTACACCTACTCTAATGCTTGTTACCACAAATATCTAATCAGATGGCAGCAACTCAGTGCATTTATATGGTCAAGACGCTCTGCTGATGTTCAAACTGTGAACTTCAAGAAAGGTGATTTTAGTGACTTTGACAGCAGCAGAAGACCACATTGGGTGCTACTACTGTCTAGATTGAAAAAAACCTTGCCTGTTCTGTTGAGTCTAGATTTCTGCTGCAATATTCAGAATAGGGTCAGAATTTGGCGTAAACAACATGTAAGCATAGATCCATCCTGCCTGCTATCTTGTATTAAAGGTGTGGGTGATATTGTCTTGGCACACTTTAGGCTCCTTAGTGCTAACTGAGCATTGTTTAAAAGAGCTTCCCAGACTATTGACCATATCCATCCTTTAATGACCACAGTGTATCTTCTGATGCAGGTTAAGACCAATGAGGTGACAATGAGGTCACGTTACTCAAATGGCCTCAAGATCTCACCAGATCTCAATCCAGCACCTTTGGGATGTGGTGGAACGGAATATTTCCATCATGGATGAGCCGACACATCAGCATCATGTAAATATAGACCAAGCTCTCTGATGAATGTTTCCAGAAACTTCTTATGCCACGAAGAATTAAGGCATTGTACCTAATAAAGTGGCTGTGAGTAAGTGTTAACCTTTTAATATTAGTTGGTTTTACTTTTTTTTTTTCTAGCTAGCTAGACCATCATGCATGGTCATTATCTGGTCCAAACTGATCTAAATGATGGATCAACTGACTACAGGACTGAGATTGACCTGGGTGGCCAGTGACAAACCATGTTCCACTTTCACTGCCTAGCTGATATGAGTTTTTATTTATTTATTTATTTTTTAATTAAAGCAGGCATAAACATTTTTTAAGGCTATACAGATTTTAAATTATTTTGTAGTTCTGTAGTAATCACATATTAATATACATCTTAGACCAGCCCATGTCTTTCTTGGGGTAAAAACGTAAAAACATAATAATTAAAAAAAAAATATTTGAGAGGATTGTCAGTCATGACATCACTACAAATAATATTAATAAATGACTATAAAGCGTTTTTCCAACTACATAGCCTATCAAGACATGGGTTCACAGTAGGCTACTTTAAATGAAACAACTGTGCTTTTCTTTTAAATGCTGCCTGTTTCAGGAATACAAGTCTTATTTGTTTTTCTTATTTTTTTTTAGGACCACCATAGCATGCGAATTGGCGAGGTCCACGTTTTCACGTGATATTCACGTTTTAACGAGAAAGTTAGCTGTAATTAATTAGGCTGCAGGACTCTCTAAGCTATTTAGTGGGATCCGTTCATTGAACATTGAGAGCGCGTTTCTCCTGTCCAAGGGCTTTTCTCCTGTAGCTCTTCTCAGTTCACAGTGCCTCTCAGAGGGCAGAATAGCCCAAGCCTTGATCCTCGTCAGTTGTCATCCCCAGTTCGGGCCACTTTGGCCGCTGCTAGTGGGGAAGTCAGGCCTAATCCCTGGAAGGAATCAGGGCAAAAGAAAAGCAACAATAACCAAGTCAACCGTAAAAAATGAAAGCGAAATCTCTATTATCAGTCCCAACATTTCCCAGCGATGCAGTGAAATCAGGCTGGTTTGTCATTCGAGTCAGACACCGGGGGGAGAATCTGGGGTCGCTTTGGGTTGGAAGACTCACACGACGTTTAGAGAGCAATATTTCGGCGAGAGGGGCCTCGCATTTGCAAAATCCCCCTCACATCCCGCCATAAGCATTAAATGCAGTCTGACTTTATGTTGTATAGGCAACGCAAAACAAGAAAAGAGGCACAGTCCTTGCATAAAAGAACGCGGTTTTGGGGGATTAGGGACGGACCAAAGGATGGAGAATAACTTCTGCATAACTTTACAGCTCCTCTTTCTCCAGGTTTAGACCACGGCTTAAAGCGCACAGTCTTTAGTTAACCCTTAACTGCTTCTTACGACCATAGACCCCATTTTTTATTGCACCTAATTTTGGATTTAGGCTACATTTAATTAGATTTAGCTTATATTTATCTGGGCAAATTAAAAAAAAACATCAATTGTCAATAACAATAAAGAAAAACCCACTGTGTTGCTGTAATCTAAAAGTTTTATACGAATGCCAAAATGTTGTTTTAGGATTTAAAACGCCTTAATTGGTCTCGGGTTAATGCAATCACGATCGCATCCCATGCAGGCACCTTTTCTTTCACAAATGATTGTGAGGATCAGATGACCCATGAAATTATTGTCTTTCTTGAAAACCTGCTTTTCGTTTTAAGAATTCATTAGGACAATCTTGAGCCACATGCACTTTTATAATTTTCAAAATATAAGCCAAGCTATCAGGCTCATCCCTTTGCTTGAGAGCTCTCCAGTCGATGAAGATGCTTCACTTAGCAGCCTAATTAGTGATTTTTGTCCTCGCTCAATTGCCTCTGTCTCCGCTGTGCATTCAAATGAAGTTCTTAATGCACATGGCAATTGTAGGCCTGCCTGTATAAAAACCTGATTCGTTTCCTATCGATCAATAATCGTAGCCTATTTAATATTTCTTCCAGGGCATGTATGTGATTAAAAACAATACATGGGTAGGTTATGATTTTGTAGCTAAACCGCTCTCTGCTTGCAAACCGCTGAAATCAGCTGCCTTGGGTGACTTGGATCATCCAATTTAAGGCTATCACAATAACAGCGCTGCAGTAGTGGAGAGCTAATGCCACAATCCACCACATAAAACCTGCGAATTTACCCTCAGACATCAGCGCACGCAGTAGAATAGCCCTTAATGCGAGGCATTCTGAGTCCCCCATTTCCATCAGGCTCTCATGACTGCAGAATTGCCGCGGACTGCAAGTTATCAAGAGGCACTAATTTCACATTAAAGACCATTGACTGCAGTGGCTTGATTCGAGGGTTTGCGACAATTAACACAATCAGAATCGGAGCCCAGATCGTTTACCTTGACTCCGTAATTATTTTTTTGGCCGCGTGCGCGCTTACACATTCGCAAAATTGCACGCGGTGTCAAAAACCGAGAAGAGAGAGGATGCAGCGCGTGCATAAATCTACTGCCTCCAAACACAGGGAGAATAAAAATAATGAAAAAATAATACATTCAAGGTGTTTACTCCAGATTTTCATAAATCAAGTGTTTGTTCTCCATGAGGCTGCGAACATTTTAAAATTCAGCTTGAATTGATTCTTAGTGGTGATAATTAAACAAAATAGCCTAGATTTTACGTGCATAAAAACCGACGAAAAGTCCCATTCTGAAGTGTAAACATCATATCCAAGTAGGTTAAATACAGTGAATAAAAGGTAAAATATATATATCATAAAAGAAATGTGCATCACATTGTTAAACACATGTGCAGAGATCACTGACCATATCTTAGCTACTAAATTAGTTTTTGTCTAAGATTTATTTATTTATTCCTTGCAATTTGTAACCCCCTTAATTGTTTGAATTATGCTTTTGATTATTGTACTATTTATGTTTTTTTTTTGTTCTATGAACCTATGTAAGCATAAGCGTATATGCACAGTCAGATATACAAATGGAGTTATTTTTGTCTGCATAGTAGCTATTGTTCCCTATTTGAGTTTGTAAATTGATACGGTTTCAATAATAATAATGAAAAAATCCTACTGAATTAATTCAGCTCTTTCTGTGTCAAGCGAATAGTTTAATTTAAACAATAAATTGTATAGACACAAAAGAAGTGGAATTTGCTGAAACTCCACTTCTTTTCAACTTCACCTGTCATTTAAAATCCCGTCCATCGCGAGATTTACCATAGTCATGTGATCGAGACTCCGCTTGAAGAAAACAGGAAGCTGTGCAGAGTCTAGGAACGCAACAGCGTTCTGTATTTGGAGTATATATGAGGGGAAACTGGTGGAAGATATGGATTTTTTAACGAAATTTACATGTTTGGTATCATGCTTATTTTCAGGATGTGCGATTACATTAATTAACATTGCTAACTGCTCGGTTTACCCATCGGAAATGAGTGTCGATGTCGCATTAAAGCTTCCATCAGCAGCCTTGCCTGTATCGCAGGCAAGCGGTTTGGGGTTCTTCTACTCTCTCAGTCTTTCATCTATGTTTCCAGATGACTTGGAAGTGAATGAGTATTGTATTAAACTGCTTAATATCTACGGTGAACGCTACGTGACTTACGCAAACTGTCTGGTGTCTTATGCGCGACCTGTCAAAGTCTGTCAGAAGTGTTACACTTACTTCAACAGTCTGGAGGAAATATATAAAAATATATCATCTGACCAAGTAAGTGCTCATTACAAGTTTAATTTACTCTAAATGTTCATCTATAACACTAAACGTGCCTAAAAATGGTTTGAAGGATGTTTGATAGATTTCTCAACCACTGGTCACATGCACTCATGTCTCGTGATTGTGTGTGCGCGTGTGTGTTCATTGTTTCAACAAGCCTGACTCACACTGACTGGAATGTTTTAGTGAGCTTATTTGAGCTATTTTAAGTTAATTTAAAATAACATCTTTGTCATCTTATTGCACCTTTTTAAAACTGAATAAACATCTAAAGATGCCAGTACATACTGTATATATTTTGATTAGCACATATGCTGATTTTTGGGTATTTTGTAATAACACTGTTATTATAAAATAAGTTATGGTCTGCAGATGTAGAAGTTAATGGTTAATAATTTGTGTGATTATGTCTTCTCATAGCCGGGCCCTGGAAATGTCAGTTGTCATGACAGCCTGATGCGTTCTGATAGGTTGATGCTGCTCTATACCCTCTTCAACAAATTAGAAGAGGTCTGGGTATCAGCAGAATGCAAGCGTAAGTAACATAACCTGAAACATTGGATGTTCAATTGAAACTGGCATTAGACTGGATCCTTTCTCAAAAGCATGTTTCTTTCATTTTCACTTTAAACCAGATAATATACTTCTCACCACTTGAAATAAGAAGAAATTGTGTCATATGTAAAATTCACATTTTTCCTCATTAGATTGTCTGACTGAAGACTATGAGGCTCTCTCTAATGAGACTCTGCACTTCATGGCCAATCTGAATCAGTCACTCACCTGCTTTGAGCAATATCAGGTAATATCAAATGGCTCACTTACATCAATACAAGCACAGTTAAAACAAATCCATGAGTTTGAAAGTATCCTGTTTTCCAAACAGAAAAACCACTCTGAACTCTGCAAAGACTGCAAAGCCTCATACAAAAGGTTGAACGAGCTCTATGGTAGAATGGAGAAAAACTCAAAACTCTGCATTGATATAGAAGATGCAGTAAGTACCCACTTTACTCAAACTCTGTCATTTGACAAAAACAGTCCAAAAGTTATTACCAAATTAAGTTTTACAATGTGCAAGTTTGGGAGAATTGTAAAATAGCACCCTCTATAGCCCTACACCTGTACAAACTAAAGTCTGGAATACACTACTGCTTTTGTACACTCATTTTGCCCCAATGTTGATGCTAGTTGATTCTTCAGATATTGTGAATTTGGAGATTCTGTAGTTTGTGATTTGTGAAAGGATTTTTTTTTTTGCTGGACTATTATTCCATCCATTTGGAAGATATCAAACATGTTTGATATTTTGAGCTGATTTTTAGAAAACATATTGTTTTCATTTGTCACACCTCCCAGCAATGAAATACATGTTTCTGTAGCTGTGTACCAATTCAGAGGCTGCATCTATCCAAGGACCCTCAAGTTGAAGGCCACACCCATGAAGTCCGCAAAGGTCGAACTGAGCGATGTTAAAGGATAGTTTACCCAAAAATGAAAATTCAGTCATTTACTCACCCTCAAGTTGTTCCAAACCTAAATGAGTCTCTTTCTTCTGTTCTCTTCTAAATTCATCTTGGTAACCAGACAGTTGATGTTAGACATTGACTTCCATAGTAGGAAAAAAATACAATGGAAGTTGGGAAGGAGTAGTTCACTTTAAAAAAAAAACGTTTGCTGATAATTTACTCACCCCATGTCATCCAATATGTCCATGTCTTTCTTTCTTCAGTTGAAAAGAAATTAAGGTTTTTTATGAAAACATTACAGCATTTTTCTCCATATAATGGACTTCAATGGGAACCAAACGGTTCAAGGTCCAAAAGACAGTTTCAGTGCAAACTGCAAACTGTTCAAAGGGCTTTAAACGATTCCAGACAACGAATAAGGATCTTCTCAAGCGAAACGATCGCCTTTTTTCTTTTTCTTTAAAAAAGGAACAATTGACATTATATTGCGGCACTTACAATGGAAGTGAATGGGTTTAACAGAAATGTGAAGCTTATTTTTTTAAAGCGCTTACATTAAAAATTCTTCTCAAAAATACACAGGTTTTAACAGAAGAATTTGTCATTTTAGGGTTTGTAACTTTATACAGAAAGTAAGATTTTTTTTTCTTCTTTGACGTTTTGTGGCTAGTATTGAAAAACGTATTTTAACATTTACTGATAGTCCCACCAACCTTATCTTGTTGTAACCCAGATATTAGCATTAGTATTAAATCCCCCATTCCTCAGATCTACACTATGATCTGCTCCTAGTTTCACATCAGTATCAGGCCGACATTTGACATTGGTTATACTGCAGTCTGGGCTTTATGTTTGTCCGTTCTGTCCAGGGTTTTGATGAGGTAATCAACAGGAATCCGACTATTTCCCATGAGCTGAAGGGTAAACACGACTCGTTCGCTGAATAGCCGCTGATTGGCGCAATTAATTTTTGTTTGGACGGAGGTCGGCCATCTTGTTTAAATTTGGTGCTAGTTCAATGTGGACGGCCGCTACATGCGAAAAGACAAGTTTGGAGAAAGCGAGCAAATTCCTAATAAGGGAAATGGGATTGTTTACTATGAAGTCAACAATCTCTGCCTCGTCTTCTCGGCAGTCTCGTAAGCTGCATTGATCACCTTTGGCGAGTTCTGCGGTAATGCGTGACAGATGCACATCAGACCGCTTTCACTAATGGCAAGATTCCATTGGTCTGTGGCCAGTCAACATTAACTTCCTCAGATGTTCATTTTTCCCCCTTTGATTCTCATCCCTTGCGGACATCTGGATTCAATAGTTTTGACAGCATCCCTTTCAATTAACGCAACTGCGAGACTCAAGCTTTTTGCAGAGCTAAATTGGCCATACTATGTTGCATTTCATGACTTCATGTCTATGTAAAGAATTAGTTCTGTGCTCGCCTTCATGTTGTTCTTTTTGAGCCCGTCATATTTTCAGTGAATTGGTTGATCCTGTTCACAAAACCAATCTTGGGAGCGTTTTCCAAAATAGGAATGACTGCGTTATTAACGGCATTATCTTCTCAGTAACGACTAATCAAACGAATTCCTCCGTTACAACGCTGTTACCATTAATGAAAATAAAATGTGGCGTTACTATAGCCTAATTGAGCTCACTGAAGTGGTTTCCATCCGAAAAGGCTCTCTCTCCGCCATGGGACCTGCAAAGTTTTTTCTCTGGTGTGTGTGTGTTCATGAGGCGCCGGACTGGACTAAAGCGAAGCGAATGCCGCGTGTGCGAGATAAGACCAAGTGTGCAAGAGAGACCAAGTGTGTCTGAGCATTATATAGTTTGTTTATAAATAAATTACAAATTTCACCATTAGAATAATCTCTATACTGTAGCATATTGGTGTCTTCTGCAATGTTTTAATTAGAGCCAGACCGATATATCGGCAGACCGATATTATCGGCCGATATTATTGGCATTTTCCAAACTATCGGTATCGGCAGTTATAATGGCCGATAAATGAATATTTCAAAAATAAAATGAAAACGGACGAAACAGGCTTCAACCATGTCACGAGTGTTGGAGATGTTTAGTTTGTCCACCAGAGGGCGCTCTACACCGTCCCTGTCGGCAACACTCTTGTATAACGCGCCACACATCCTGCTGATCCAGGTTGCAGGAAGCTTTTATTTTATCTATCAGAACTTTAATATATTTTGATGTTCCCCTGTTCTGTTGTGAAAATAAAAGAAAAAAAAATCTTTTTAATATGCATTATCATATTATTTTAGTTTAAAACTCAAAAATAACTACAAATAACTAATGTTAGGGAAATCTGTTAATGTTTTTTTTTTTTGCGCGTTTCTGGGAAAAAAAAATATCGGCCGATATATCGGAATATCGGATTTTAAAACCAACAAATATTTGTATCGGTATCGGCCTTCAAAATCCTTTATCGGTCGGGCTCTAGTTGTTTTGAGTTTGTTTTTTCTTTTCCTGTGCTGTTTGGCTTTGTTGTGTTGTGTTTGTTTTTGTTTTGGTGCATTTTGTAGGGCTGGTCCGAATACCAGTTTCGGAGCTTCGAAGCTTCGATAGTAATGAACACATCGAATATTCGAAGCTTCGGAATCTGTAAATATCCGTCTGTCCGTTTGCGGTTAGATTATTTCGAGAAGCGTTCATCCAAATGACTTCACAAGGAAATGCAGTGTCGTATTTGGCGTTAACGTTCGGAATCAATACACTTTTAATAAACTACAGAACAGCGCGAGCGGCATGCCTCACGCGAGCAAAACGTGATTTGATTTTTTTGTTGTTTTTTGAGTTTGTTTTTTCTTTTCCTGTGCTGTTTTGCTTTGTTGTGTTTGTTTTGTTGCATTTTGTTTTGTTTTTTTTTCAATTTGTTGTGTTTTTGCTGTGGATTAATTTTTTTATTTTCTTTTTTGGATTTTGTTGTGTCGTTTTTGAGTTGCTTTGTGTTGATTTGTTGTTCTATTAGTTTTTTGGGTGTTTTTTTGTTTGTTTTTGCTTTTCGACTTCTCATTTTGGTTTTTGTTTTGTTCCTTACTTTTTTTAAAAGTCAGTTTATAAAATTGTTTTTTTTTTTACAAATTTTGTTTGCTGGTGAATTAGAAAAGTGTACAACAGAGAAGTGTATGGGTACATAAGCAGCCTTCTGTCACCCTTATTTCTACTTAAAGGGATACTCCACTTTTTTTGGAAATACGCTCATTTTACAACTCCCCCAGAGTTAAACTGTTGAGTTTTACCATTTTTGAATCCAATCAGCCGATCTCCAGTTCTGGTGGCACCACTTTTAGCATAGCTTAGCATACATCACTGAAGTGCATAAGACCAGTAGCATTTCTCTCAAAAAAAAATTACCAAAGTGTTTTGATATTTTTCCTATTTAAAACTTGACTCTTCTATAGTTACATCGTGCACTTAGACAAACGGATGTAAAGTTGCGATTTTGTAGGCTGATATGCAGGGAACTATACTCTCATTCCTGCGTAAATAATCAAGACACTTCACTGTCGTACCACGAGTGCAGCAGGCGCGAAACTACACAAACTTAGTCTCGGTCACGTTAGAAGCTGGGGACTATTTTCAGGCGCTGCGTTATAACATGTGCCTGCTGCACTCATGGTACGACAGTGAAGTTTCCTGATTATTACGCAGGAATGAGAGTATAGTTCCTAGTCATATCAGCCAAGAAAATCGCAACTTTACATTTTCCGTCTGTCTTAGTGCATGATGTAACTATAGAAGAGTCAAGTTTTAAATAGGAAAAAAAAAATTTGGTAATTCTTTTGGGAGAAATGCTAATGGTCTTGTGCACTTCAATGATGTATGCTAAGCTATGCTAAAAGTGGCACCGCCAGAACCGGAGATCGGCTGAATGGATTCAATAAAGGTAAAACTCAACAGTTTAACTCTGGGGGAGTTGTAAAAAGCATATTTCCTAAAAAAGTGGAGTATCCCTTTAAGAGCATTTTTCCATTAGTAGATTTGGACATGCCCTAAGTGCACATCATTAAAATAGGGCCCCTAGAGTTTCATGACAGAACTTGTTATTTTAAGCAAAAATAAAATTCTCATTTGCTCACCCTCATATAGTTCCAAGTTACAAAATGGTATGATTTTCTTTCTTCTGTGGAACATAGAAGATATTTTGAGAGATTTTTTTTTCAATGGTCTTCAGCTGTTTTCTTCAAAATACCTAGAATACCTTCTATTGTGTTCTACAGAAAAAAATTAAGTCATACAGATTTTGTAATGATGAAATTTTTTTGTTAACCCTTAACAGAGTAAAACAATCATAAATCGTTTAGATATTTATTGTACGAAAAGTGTTCATTCGCAGATGTCTCTCATTCATATAATGGTAGCTATGAAATTAGCCTTAGCATTACAAAAGTGCTCTTGAAAAGTACATAGTTAGAGTTAATTTAATAATGTCAACCTCAATGTGAAATAAAATCACTGTATATTCGCCATAAATGTAGATGTTTTTGTGTTCAAAATGCTTTGTCCCTACTCCCAACAATGTCTCTGTGTGTTTTTCACTCCCACAGTCTTGTGTGAATTTGGAGAACAACTTCGATGACATCAAGCACACGACTTTGAGCGAGCGTGGGGCACTTCGGGAAGCGCTGAGGTAAGCAGGTCTCCATGGCAACAGTCACAGTCAATGCAAAGAGAAGTTTCGGGTGGGCAGCCGAAGGAATGTGTGCATGTGTGTGCCGTTTCGCGGGGTGAGGACGAGTATAGCGTCGTAAGTCATTCTTCATTATTGAGGGAATAGAGGGGTGTACATGCAGCACTTGGATCTGCTTTTCTCGGGGATTAATTTGTCGGAGGGAAGCCTCCCTCTGGGCTCTGCCTTGACTCTTCAACCCAGCAGTAGATGCTAAGGCTCAGTGCACAGTGAAAAATGTAAATGTTTAATTTGTTAGTTGAAAATGCTTTTGGGGATCCCAACACAACATCCGAATACTTGATCATGAGGACCTCTGGTGTAGCTTTCAGTTTGCAGTCTTAAAAACATTTAAGCCTTTTAAATAATCTTGATCTAAAATATATTAAGTATTTCATTAATTTTTGCACCCATGTTTACAGGTTGCAGCAAAATAGCATGCTGTGTAGCAGAAGTGTCGTGTTGCAAGTTGTGTTTAGGCACTATTTTTTGCTCTAGAGATCTGTTTGTCAATAAAAAGAATTAACTATTCATTAATTGTTTTAAAACAGACATTTTTTTTGGTTTGTTTTCAATAAATTGCAATGATTAAGTTATATATGATTTACAATTTGGCCCTTGGGTTTCATTCTGTGTAAATGAATTACTGTATAAAGTGATCTCTTTTTCTAATTAGTTTTCATGATGGTATAGTTTGTATTCTCAATAGGTCACTCCCAGCAAATATTTAATAAATGATGGCTGATATTAAAGGAAAAATATAAAGGAAACACTGAATGTGGCAACCCATATCACTTTATTTTCTGCATTGAGCTGAGGTCTGAGTGAAATAATGAATATTTACAATTCAGATTCAACTTTATTGTCATTGTGCAGAGTAAAAGTACAGAGCCAATGAAATACAGTTAGCATCTGACCAGAAGTGCAAGCAGTAAATT
>JAOTRC010000010.1:2971768-2985090 GCA_027497675.1 Cyprinella lutrensis | reverse complement strand
GCGACGTTTAAGGGGGCCCTAAAAAGGCTAATATTGACGTATGGTCAAAAGACGCCCAAAAACGTCAGTTATATGACTTTTTGGGATGAGACTGTGTTATCTTGGAATGAGACTGTGTTAGATTATTTAGTATATATAAATATAAAATATAGCAATGTCATGATCTAAAATGTGTGTAATAGAAAATCCTCATACCATCACAATTTTGGCCATAACAACCAGCCCCTAGGGTAATTCTCTTTGTGCGGATTATGAAAAGCCCATTTTCTAATTTTGAAAAATCTTAAACCCTTCTAATTAATTTTAGATTAAAATCTAGAACAGTACATCATACAATAATGAAATAGTTTTTTTTTTCTTTCTGAGCATAAAAGGACCTTTGCTTCAGCAAGGTTTCAATGCTTAATCGCTGACAAAATATAAAGGGACAGGCTCATTGTCTGCTTTTGTATTTAATTAAAGCCAGTTGAGTTTTAATTTGACTTCGTATTAATTGAATTTCTTGGTTTTGTGTGAAGTGAACTCTGTGCATCCTAAGGGTCACGGAAAGTGATCTGTTTATCGACCCTACATACAGAAAAAAAGTAAGAGGTGTGCATTGTATTCAGCTGCCGGAGCAATGCTAAGAATCAAGCATGGGGACAAAACAGTATCTACCCTCTAGCCTCTTTCGCATTCATATTGATATTTAATCAAATGTTTTAATGTGGTGATACCCAATTCTGTTTATAATAGTATAATTCTTAATAAGAAAAATAACAAGTCTCATATAATTAAGCACGTAGCACGTGCAAAATCTCTTGAAAGTGTTGAGAAGTCATTATGTCGGACACGTTAATCTTAGATTGTTGGTCCTAAAGGCAATGTAATCCTTGAGGCTAAAACCCAGCTATCGGCTCAAACCCTTCAAGTCTGATCTAGGTCCAATGGCAGAGCCGATCCTCCCTATGCGCACACTACGCAAGTTGCGTAGGGCTCCGCAAATTACTCAAGGCCCAGCCTCCCCCTCGTGTCAAAGCTCGTCAATCAAAGTTCACAACATCGATGGGATAATTAAGCGGAACTATCCTTTTGGTAATGAAAAGAGAGACTGTGAGAAAAACACCATTTGAGTAAATTGCGGGAACAGCAATCAGATAGACATGTGTTCTCTCCTTTCCAAGTTTGATGTCAGCAAAGAACAGTAAAGTTAAAGGAGTAGTTCACTTAAAAAAAAAAAATTGCTGATAATTTACTCACCCCCAATGCCATCCAAGATATCCATGTCATTCTTTCTTTAGTCGAAAATATATTAAGGTTTTTGATGAAAACATTCCAGGATTTATCTCCATATAATGGACTTCGATGGGAATCAAATGGTTCAAGGTCCAAAAGACAGATTAAGTTATTTGTTCATCAAAATGAACAAATGTTTTTTTCATGTCATTTGTTTGATTCAATGAACAAAATGAAAAAATTGACTCAGAAAAAGATTCGTTCATTTTGATGAATGAGTTTGAACAGGAGAGTCATGAACGCGCATCACAGAACAGAGCAAGGCGACCATTTGAGCTTATAAACTTTTTTTTTTTAATATTAGCGATCGTTTTGCTTGATAAGACCATTATTCATCGTCTTGAATCGTTTAAAGCCCTTTGAACAGTTTGCACTGAATCTGTCTTTTGGACCTTGAACAATTTGGTTCCCAGTGAAGTCCATTATATGGAGAAAAATCCTGGAATGTTTTCTTCAAAAAAACTTAATTTATTTTCGACTGAAGAAAGAAAGACATGGACATCTTGGATGACATGGGGGTGAGTAAATTATCAGCAAAAGTGTTTTAAAAAGTGAACTACTCCTTTAATGGTAGCGGATAAAGATGGATCTATTTGATATTGTGAGACTGATTACCTTGCTTACTTCTCAGATGAACGTGACACGGCGGTTGTGGAGTAAAAACTATAATTGCTCGTTGCCTCGGGAAGAGACGGTGCCTGTCATCGCAGTGTCCAGCTTCATGCTCTTCCTCCCCATCATCTTCTACTTAAGCAGCTTCCTGCACTCGGAACAAAAGAAACGCAAGCTCATACACCGTGAGTAACTTGTTTAGCTGTGCAAATTGTCTCTGCAGAAGGTTCAAGGAAAAGGACAGAGGTGTTCGACAGTGTTAACTGTGCATGCTTTCGGTTTCATGGTCAATTACTTGCAGACAGTACTTGCCTCAGGCACAGATCACTTTTAGCATCTTTCAAAGCGTGTAATACGCCAACTGTTCTTAATGCTCTGACTTCAAGGCTAAACTGTGCAGTGAATATTCGGTGTCTGGTTTTAATCTATTCCTTCATCTTGATCCACAGCCAAAAGAGCCAAGTCCAGCAGCAGTCTAATGAATATCCAAGACAAATTCAGCTGAGTGGAGATGAGTGCAAGGAAAAGAGACTGAATCTTTGGTTCACCTCTCCTGCTAAATCAAGGGGCACTTTTATCATGGATGGATGGGGTTCATGTCTTCTCCTGGACTCCAAGCACATCCTGGTTCAAAGACTGTGATGTTCTCCAGCTGCTGGGATCACATCCTCTTGTTCTATTTAAGTCAGTAGTTTTTTTTGTTTCTTTTGTTTTGCACAATTTGTGATTTGCACTATTGATTTAGGTTCAGCGCTTCTTTTTTTGTTTTTGTTTTTTGCGCAAAAGACGTAATTTTACTGTTTTTCATATAGGATCAGTGAGCTTTTCAATAATTAGACAGGATGTTAGTATTATATTGCATTTAAGGTATGAAAAAGATGTGATCCCGAGAAAAGGGTGCTTTATATTTTACATGGAACTGGTTTTGCTGCTTTTTCGAGAGAGCATGATACATTTTATACTCTCTATTTTCCTAGGTAGTAACGAATGCACGCGCACACACACTCACATTACATGGCAATGATACCACTTCTGGAAGCACTCCATGTGCATTAGAGAAAGGTCTTGTAACAAATTCCTTATTCAGGGTCAAAGGTGTATGCCGTGAGTAGAGGAGAAAAGTAAAGGATGGCAGAGGCAACATGAAGCCTTTTAGATGATCCATGTGCTTGTTTGCTTTTTATGCTTGTTACGATGGAGTTGCCATAGTCTTCACCTCATTGTATGGTTCATAAATGTTTGAAGAACAAATTAGCATTAAATTATGTAAAGTGTAAATTATAAGAAAACCCCTTGCATTCTTTTGTGCTTGTGAAATAGTTCTACTAGTTTCTACAATCTACTAGTTTCCTCATACCTCTATTAAAATATGTTGATTGTGCTTAACTCCTTAAACCTTCATTGGAGGGATTGACAGGCTTGTTATTTTCATGGTTATGTGGACTTTCCTTGGATTGCAAAGCACCTGTTTCCCCAGTCATTAGCAGCTAATCTATATGTAGGATAAAGTTACTTGGCCGAATAATCGTAACAACACATCCGTTTAAGCCGCATTGGCTTTTTGGTCTTATGGAGCCAAGCCATTGCCTATCACACTGCCTCATAAGCGCATTTAGCTTGATTTGTCCAATCATATGATCGTACAGGAAGACGTGGGGAAAAATAGCCTTTTCATACGTGGCTCATGAGTGCAATGTCTAACAATCCGTTAAGCGTCGGTGAAAGTCATTACTCCTGACCCGACTTCCAAATGTAGCAACCAGGTGAAATTTATGGCCACGTGCTCGACGAACTGACGCAAACGCTAATGTAGCTTTTGAGATGCATGACCCGAGCTTACTTTGCCTTACAAGAACCCTACAGAGGGTGAGGGGAAACTGGTGGAAAATATGAGATTATCCCTAATCACGTTTTGCCCCAATAAGAATCAGAGCAGTGACTTTGGACCTTAAGCAATGAGCCCGTTAAGAAATAACCCTAAGCCTGAAACTCGGAAGGGACTTTGAAATCCAACTGTATTTTGTTTCAAAGTTGACATCAGGATTTTGGATGACCTGTTGTTAGAAATGGAATCATTATTGTCTGTTGACGATTGCTTGAGAATTAGTAGTAACAAAAAAGTCTTATATTTTCACTTTTTGTGAAGCTGTAATTTTATTTCGAATAATAAAAAGACATTTCATTCTAAAAATGTTTATTGTATAATTATTATTTATATGTATAATTTACTGAATTCATTACCACCCCTCTGGCTTGTTTACAAGCATCATTATCTTTTCCAAGGAGCTTTAAATTGGAATAGATTTTTTTGTGTAAAATGTAATATTCATTGATAAGTTGATTATTTTATGTAAATAAGTGTCAGTTTCTGCCTTTTAGTTATTTAAAATTGTCTCAATATTGCTTAAAATTAGTTTGAAGGAAAAATAAATTAAGATATTGATAACTGGTGAATCATTATAATGTGTTATTTTGTTTCTTGTTAGCTAAAATTTGCACAAATTAGATAGAAGACTGGAAAACACAACATTTAGCGTAATTGCATGTCAAGTGTGTTGAGAAAAATCATGCATGTGATCAACTATAACTGATAAAACCTTGGTATAATAGTAATATAATAACAACACACATCTGTTATTATATAATAATAATAATATCTGGGATACAAATAAACACAAATTAGGTTCACATATCAAATTTGTATCTTTAAGCTTGTCTGATTTGTATCTGGTTCCTTCATATACCAATCTACCCTGTCATCCATCACACATAGTATTCTTATTTTGTGCAACTTTGGTTATGCAAACCAGCTGTCAGTTAGTAAATTAGCTAAAGCTGAATATGGCGCTTTGTTGAATAAATATAGCTTTATAATTCGGGAACTCTCACTTAAGAGCCAACATGTGTTGCTGAATGAAAGGGGCCATTATGACCTCATAGGGGTCAAAGTCTGAAGATCATGGGATTATGGTATTATGATTATAAAATCACTTCATCACAGTGGTCACTTAGCACCGCTGATGGCCACAGAGCTCTCCATTCCAGCCTCCGTTTGCCGCTGATCATTCTGAAATGCTTCGCCCCATTACAAAGGTCATGAGAGGTCAGCTGGAGGAGACATCGCAGATGCTGATTGGTGTGTCAGAAACCTAAGGTGGATGACTTCTGTTCCCTGTAGATTCATTTAATAAGACAATGGGATCACAGTCGGCAAGGCTTACACAGACCCAGGGTGTCTGGCTGAATAAGAGCTTTTGAATAAGGAGCTATGGCATAAGGGCAGAAACATCTGACCCTGTTGGGCACCCCTGCCCACTCATCTTCGGGTACAGTGGATTGCCCATCAGCTGGATAAGACGGCTATAAGGCCTCTTGAGGAAAATAAAAGACAAGATTTTAGGGAGGAAATAGGTGGCCACTGTGCGGCTTCATCTTCATTAGTGATTTCTAAAATGGGTCTGGCATCTGAATAGCTCAGCACAACATAACAGAAAGCACAGGAGACAATAAATAAATTAAAATTAAGTTCTGTGTGATAAATTGTGTAAGGTCAAATTTTAGTTTCAAATGATTAGCCAACAAATGCATTGAGGCCATGAACACAATTATTAAATATTTATGAACATGACCTTTATTTTACAATTTCCACTACTGAATATCCATTGATCCTATAACTGTAAAAGTTTTCAAATAACCATGACTGTAAAGAAAATTTACATAATATATTTGGGCATGAAACAAAAAAAAATTAATTTCTTAATTGTCATGCTACTTGTCATGGTTGATTTCTCTACAGATTTATGGCCTCATGGAGCATAGCCTATAACCTCCATTTAATAATGTGTAAATTAAGATGAGGGTTGTGACCTGCACAATTACTCCCTGCATATTTAACTCTGTCTGATTAACACAGGACGGTAAGAGCATCTCTCATGTCTGAAGTAAGCAGTCTCATCACTGTGGCTCTTATTTGTTATTTTGTGCTGCTATCATCATTCAGGTCAATGGGATTGAAGAAGAAATGGCAAAGGTTATTGAGGAGGGTTTGAGCATGATCATTTCTCGTCTCTCATATCATATCAGAACAGACAGAGACATTAATGTTTTTTTTTTTGGTAAATAATGTGGAATTTATTAACAGTTGAACCACTGAACCATACTGAGTCCATGTAAATTACATGGAGATGAATCATAGATAAAACAGATTGTACTCTGGTGCCATCTATTGATGGAATGGGATATTAAGTGTGGCATGCTGTGCTTGCTACTCTGTGGGCTGTTTGTGTGGCAAACCGCTTCCACGTCACAGAGTCACTCTTTTGTGATCAACTGGTTGAATTCTGCTTCCTTATTAAAAGCAATTTGGCCTATGAAGTTCACTGGCCTCAGGGGGAAGAAGCAGAAATGTCTGTGCTGGGCTTCTTTTCTATTGTGGGGTTAGATACTCTTTGTGTAGTAGAAACGTGTTTCATTCCTATTGAGAAGCCTACTGATGTGCCAGATCTTCCTGACCCCGTTCCCAGATTATGGAACAGTGGGGCAGAAAAAAGTATGTTATAATCAGAAAGTGCAGCCATCTCTTGCAGGTTCCATCCATAATCTGAGATCTCGTTTTCAAAGGCTCCGGTGTCTGCAGAAGCATTCCATCTGTCAAACCAGCTTAGCTGTGAAGGCCAGCTGTATAAGACATTGCCACATTACTTGGGCAAACCACTAAAAAAAGAAAATGAATGTACAATTAGAAAATGAATTTCACTTTTACAAATGATAATTACATTAAGACAATGTTGAAAAAAATTACTAATTTAAATTGTCAATTGACTTTTGTGTAGTCGAAAAGCACTGTAGTTTGTCTTTTTTGTTATATGCACAACTATGTTGGAGCGATATGTCATAAAAATGCATATACTGAATAAAAAAATAAAAAAAGGTCTTATAAAACCATCTTTATTGTGGCTTTTGGCTTTTTTATTGTGGCTTTTTATTGTGGCTTCATCATCATCATCATCATCATCATCATCATCATCATCAAAGCTTTTATTAAGGACACACCAAACAAACAAACAAACAAACAAACAAACAAACAAACAAACAAACAAACAAAAAACAAACAAACAGTAAGTAAGGTAAAAGGTAAGGTAAATGCAAAAAAATTAATAATTTACATATAGGCTAAAACGCCAATGGTTCCACATACTGGAGGAGAAAATGGCTGAACTTCTGGCCCAGGTTCGTCAATGTTGAAATTATGCTGTTTGCAGCATCTAACAACCTACACACACATCTGTATATGATATTAGGCAAAACAGGTGGGCACGCCAACTTTTGTATTGGGGTCCTTCGTTTAAAATGTGATGGTCCTAATGTCTTTGTAAATGTTGTTTTTTTCTTCTTCGGTTTTTAGCAGGTTGTCATTTTGTAAATTAAACGCCAATAAAAACTTAAAATCAGGGGTTTAAACCAAAAATATAAACTACAACGCGCACGCGTAGAACCACGTACACTGCTACTTAAAACGGCGCACAGGTTTTTCTTATTTCAAAACTACGACAGCCAGCGGGGAGCCTTGTTAAGAGTAAAAATATATGTACATTTTTTTTTATCCGACCAACAACAATCGCAGTACTGTAAAATAAAACGCGTTTTAAAAAAAAAATACCCACCGAATTTTTACATAATCAATCAACTTAGGCGAGCAAATTCTTAATAAAAATAATACAAACACCGGGGTACTTTTATTTTGAAAACAAAAGCTATCGTGGCAGAAAGTGCTTGGATGCTGCTGGCTTCCCTCTCCCGCATATGTGTCTAGTCCTCCAGAAAAGCGTCTGATACGGCGGCAAGGCGGCAGATAAAATCGGGGTTTAGTGCCGCTGCGAAATGGCTGGACAGCAGTTTCAGTACGACGACAGTGGCAACACCTTTTTCTATTTCCTCACGTCATTTGTGGGACTAATAGTCATCCCAGCCACCTATTACCTCTGGCCCCGGGATCAGAATGCGGGTAAGGCCCCATATGCTAATTCACTACCAGCTAACCAGTTGCCTGTCGCCTGCTTATCACCCTGATAACCATGATGGCCTTTTCTGCAAAGAATATTTGATGACATTGCTGTATTTATTAAAATGAATGCCGGGAGTAAATCCAGTAATGACAACAAGGGCTTGCCAGAATGTTAATGTGTGGCATTAGCAGCTGACCCTTATTCAAATAAACTAGACTAGGTGGGATATTTCCAGTATTTAAGAGGTGTCAGTAACGGATCCCAATTCAGATACTTATAAATAAGGCTTTTCAAGTTTCTTTTTGAGAATTGCTGCCAGCACACACCAGCTACATACGTTAAATGTAGTGTTACTCCGTTCAGTAGGCTTGTTTTCGTATGTTCTCATTTGTTTACGTTGGCAAACACATTCAATTAATCTGAACATATAATACAACGCGCTGGATTTTTACATTATTTTCCGTCTGCAATCTGCATGGCATTCAGTGCCACTCCCTCTAATTTGTAAGCATGTGTTATGAAATGTTTTTTCGCCTTCTTGTGATTGTGTTCTTTCATGAACTGCATGTTTATCTTTCATTTACGTGCTGTTTACAAGCAACAGAAAAGCATAAATATTGATAAAATTCACAGCAATAAATACTGCCACAATGGCATGCAGTTTCTGCAAGCTAACGTTACATAGAAGAAAACACAAAAATATACTGACAGGTAAAAGGTACACATTTATCATTCATTTGTAAACACATTTATATTTAAGTGTATACACAGTGCAAGTGTTCAGCTGTGCAAACAAGAATGAAGTGTGTAATACAAGCAACATTCAAGAACAGCTACACCTTATTGGTTTTTACAGCACATTAATGCTCAGTAATTTTCTATCAGGCTGAAAACACTACAGCTTATTTTTGTTTGTGTGCGACTGTGTGACAGACTGCCTCTGTCTGTCTAGATGTTAGTAGCAATGGTTTTACTGCACAAAAATCATTGTCTTGTTAATTTCTGTTATGTAACATTAACATTTTTTGTACATTTTCAGGCAGCTTTTGTAAAATGGCTCTCAATGTAAGAGGGCCACAAAGGTTCACATTCAGATAAAAATATCAAATCCCATTCCAAGTTTGCAAAACCCTTGCTAACTAAAAAGTACCATAGTACTGTCATGGTTTTTGGGCATGCTAAGACTAATACTGTTTCTTTTATGTGTACTGTAAATACTGTGATATATGAATATGGTAATCATTCAGTAGTACTGCTTCGGTATGGGCTGTATGTTTGTTTGCATGGTGGTGAGTGAGAATTCGATTTCATTGCTCAATTGTTTGTTCTTATTCTTGTCTGCTACGAAATTAATTCTCAGAGCAATTGCGGTTGAAGAGTTTACGAAGAGTTCATGGAAGATGTCTGTGGTATCGCCTTCGGCTTATGAAATCACAACAGAGCATTGTTCCAACACTTAAGTAAGTGATTGTTTCTGTGAAAATGTTGAGTTTCAGGTGTATTCATCTCATTTAGCTAGTTTGAAAGCATTTAGTTTTTAACATGCATATAGATTGTTATTATTGCGGTAGTTGTTTGTATATAGTGTGTGCACTGGGGAACATTTGCATTTGTACAACAGCATCTGTTTACGATGATGCAAAATGCAAAAACAAAAAAGTTTTGTTTTTTTTAATTTGCCCATTATGCATGTGAAGTATTTTAAAGGATATTAAAAACATGTATTGTTTAATATATTAACTTATAATGTATTAAGTGCTTGGTAATTCTGTAAACATTTTTTTTATTATGATTCACCATTAGGAGGACAGCAGTTATTTCGTGATTTTTGTACGTTTTTGTTTATTGAGATCATACTATTTCATTTGATTTCTGAAATTTCAAATAGCTATCTAGGTCAATTTGATTTTATAATGGGCATATTCAAATGTACTCCTCTTGTATGTTGCTGTGACAACCCAGCAATGCAGCACAGTGGTCAAAACTTATGAAATGATTAATTCTTCAGCAAAATAATGGTCTCAGACACTTTTCAAAGCTCTGCACCAACTATTTAAAGCACAAAGCTTGGATCAGATGCATGGAGTATTCAGACATCTCGTCTTTCATGGTTTAAAGCTACACTATGTCGTTTTTTTCTCAACCTTTGTAATATTTTTCCAAAACCCTTGATGGTACATCGACTTACAATAGGTTGAATGACAGGTCTGCCATAGCCTGACAGTGTCTGTATCGCTTTTACTGGCACTCTGTAACTTCGGGAGCGGGTAGGAACTCGAGCACAAAAAGAACTACAAAATCCGACCGCTTTATGGCATACGTCACTTCCCCACTTTCTCAAATTCTGACGCAAGAGCCAATTTTTTTTTCTAATAAATATCCAAAAATGTCAACAATTCTGTTTTTCTGTCAATATGGGATGCTGTTTGTACATTAATGAGGAAAAAAAAAATTAAATGATTTCAGCAAATGGCTTCAAAATAACAAAGAGTGAAAAATGTAAGGGGGTCTGAATACCGTACCCACTGTACCTTACATCCAATTGTAAGGCAATTGTAACGCTTGCCGTAAAGCAAGTCAAATTTGTAGATTTCTTACGTCTCATTCAGACTACAAAAACGTGACCCGATCTGGCAATCTTACATAGCGCGGATATATCAGATAAATTATCACAAAGCGGTGGCATAGGTGCATTTCACCATGTCACGACTTGATGAACCACTGAAACGATTTTGAAAACATTATTTTAAGGTATAAAAAAATCTTACTTAGTTTTACTTTAAATCTGCTCTTTTGGCTATTTAGTCACCATTACATGTACAACAGCTACTATTTAACTGTAAATTGTGGTTACAAACTAAAATGAACTTGTTCTTTGTCATTATAGAAAAGCAGCCCTGTTGTTTGGGTGGGCAGTATTTCTTTTCCTGGCCTATAAGGTGTCTAAATTAGATCGCGAGTACCAGGAGTATAACCCCTATGAGGTCCTCAACTTGGACGCGGTAAGGGTGGCATTCTTGCTTTCTCTCTTATTTATCTTGTTCTTTGTCATTTTAAACTCTAAGCTACTACTTCTCTAGATTAATAGATCCATTATGTTCCTGTTTAGGGGGCATCTGTTGCCGAGATTAAGAAGCAGTACAGAGTTCTCTCTCTAAAACACCATCCTGATAAAGGTGGAGATGAGGCCATGTTCATGAAGCTGGCTAAAGCTTACTCAGCGTAAGACTGCTGCCGCCACCCGTTTTATAAGTTGCCTTTTAAATTTAATGTCATGTTATTTATGGCTGTGTTTCAATCTTGGTATTGCAGTGTGTTGTTTTAGCTAGCACAATGCAATTCGTAAAAATGTCACCCACTGTGCCAGAATTAAATGCTTAATCTTCTTGAAATATCCATGCTGCACCTTTCAATTACTTGTCACTATGGCACAGTATGTAATCATCAGTTTGTGAAATTGTTTCCCACACTCATATTCTCACAGTTTGACAAATGAGGAATCACGGAAAAACTGGGAGACCTATGGCAACCCTGATGGCCCAAGAGGTGATGATTTCTTGAACTTGTTTACTCAAGGATTGATTATTTTTGGTGTTCCCTAATCTGATCTCGATTTCATTTCACTCTTGATCAGTGACGAGTTTTGGAATCGCTCTTCCTGCATGGATTGTTGACCAGAAAAACTCCATGCTGGTAAGTTCACGCACTATTATTTTTTCTCCAGCTGTCAGTTAAGTTTTAAGTGTCAACTAAACATTACATAAATGCCTCAAGAGTGCAATAAATGGCAAAACCTGTTTGCTTGTGCCTTTCACAGGTGCTGCTGGTCTATGGGTTGGCTTTTATGGTCATACTTCCTGTGGTTGTGGTAAGCTAGTCTTATAATGGTGATTAACTTTTAGAGGTTTTATAGAAAACATGTACACTACTGTTCAAAAGTTAGAATGTGTTTGAAAGAAGTATCTAATGTTCACCAGGACTGCATGTGTTTGATCAAAAATGAAGTACAAATAGTGATATTGTAAAATATTATTA
Organism: Cyprinella lutrensis; assembly: GCA_027497675.1. Classification (NCBI taxonomy): domain Eukaryota; kingdom Metazoa; phylum Chordata; class Actinopteri; order Cypriniformes; family Leuciscidae; genus Cyprinella; species Cyprinella lutrensis. The sequence continues at coordinate 2,973,163 of JAOTRC010000010.1, read as the reverse complement.
CAATTTAGAAAAAGTGTTATCTATTTTAATATTGTATTTATTCTTGTAATGACAACGCTGAATTACCCCAGCCTTCAGTGTCACATGATCTTTCAGAAAACATTCTAATATCTAATTAAGTGCTCATGAAATATTTCTTATTATTATCAATGTGGAAAACAATGTTTAAATCACTTTACTGTTGCTTTTGATCAATTTAATGTATCCTTGCCGAATAAAAGACTTTAAACAGTAGTGTAGCTTGTTGGTCGTTTTGTACAGGCATTTTAGAAACTGTAGTATAGAAACCCTTTAATTGATTTCCATTGACTAAATCTGATGAACCTTATATTAATGTGTGCATTTTTTGTTTAGGGCACGTGGTGGTACCGTTCCATTCGCTACAGTGGTGATCAGATCCTGATCAACACAACTCAGCTTTTTATGCACTTTATGTACAAAACGCCTACTATGAACATGAAACGTAAGTGCACACCTAGAAGGACGTAAGGTTACCATTCAGAAAACTATTTTATGACATCCTTTTGTGAATTCATCTGTCTCTCTCTCTCTGTTTGACAGGATTGGTGATGGTGTTGACGGCAGCGTTCGAGTTTGATCCTCGTAGTAACAAAGAGGCCATTATAAGACCAACAGACAACATAGAAGTTCCCCAGGTAAAATGTTCAAACATTTATATGCGTTTTGTGCCAAAGATTTAAGAGTGCTTGTGGATAATGATTACATACAGTATATATAATGCTGGGTGTTTGTTCCTTTATGCAGCTGATTCGAGAGCTGGGGAATATTAATGTTAAGAAGAAGGAGCCTCCGTTCTGCTATCCCTACAGCCTGAAGGCTCGAGTCTTATTACTTACACACCTTGCCAGGATGGATGTTTCTGAGAACATAGAGGAGGGTATGCAATGCATTCACTCACAAGTGTCAAAATGTACTCCTGTAAGATAATACCACAACAACTACCTGTCTAATACAATTCATTACATTTATGCATTTGGCAGACGGTTTTATCCAAAAGAATTCAAGCTATACATTGCAAGTATGTGTGTTCCTTGAGAATCAAACTCAAACTTGTCGTTGCTAATGCCACGCTCTGCTAGTTGAGCTACCTGAACTGTGTTCTTGTTGAATTATCATTGCAAATAATTTAGGGTTATTAATGTGAATTAATTAGTAGTTTTGTATCCTCTGCAGATCAAAGGTTTGTGGTGAAGAAGGGCCCTGCTTTACTACAGGAAATGATCAATGTTGGCTGTCAACTCACTATGATGGCAACCAGTCGAGGAGGTAACTTGAAAACAATATTTTCAAATGTTGATTTATAGACTAAGGCTTAATTTCAAAACATGTACTCATATACACTACAGTTAACACGTTTGGCAAGTATGATTTTTG
>JAOTRC010000010.1:2960649-2971120 GCA_027497675.1 Cyprinella lutrensis | reverse complement strand
CAAATAAATGCTGTTGTTTTGAACAAACAAAGGTAAAATTTTGCAAATGACATTTATGCATTTGGTAGCCCGACTGGGAAACACAATAGCCTCGGGACTTCGGGCTAGCGATTTTGCGAGCCCTGATACATGATTAAAACATGTTGTTTTTTTTTTTGCTTGTTTGATTTTATAGGACTCCGGGCCCCCAGGCTGACGTCCATAGAGAACTGCATGAAACTGTCTCAGATGGTGGTTCAAGGACTGCAGGAGGCCAAATCTCCTCTCTTGCAGCTGCCCCATTTTGAAGAGGAGCACCTCCGATACTGTATCTCTAAAAAGGTACATATTTCTGAAAGGCGTTACAGCACATAAGAGGATCTGTTAGGGCAATTTTGTACTATTGTATAACTATAAAAACTGTGGCATTTTATTTTGTAAGTCCATGCATACTAATAGTTAGAGCTGTGAGGGAATCTGCTACATTAGTTCTATTTCCACTTTCAAAATTTTTTAGGCTATTTTTCTTCATAATATGTTTAATACAAACCATAGTTACACATCCCCACTTAAACTATTGTTACTATGCAAAAATCTACAAAATTTTAAATGCTATCCAAGTTTCCAAATCTCATTCCCCTCTCTTATTCTCAGTATAAGGTGCGGACGTTGCAGGATCTGGTCAGTCTGAAAGACTCGGACAGGAGAAACATGCTGAGGTTCCTTGGGGATGAGAAGTATGATGAGGTCATGGGGGTCCTCGGGAGCTTCCCCTATATCAACATGGAAACTAAACTTCAAGGTGTGTTTGTTAGTCAGCGTTTGTACACTTTTACATTCAATAAAAACAATACGTGTTATTTAAAGACTTCAACTCTTTTTTTATGGTTCATCACTCTACAGTCTTGGACGATGAAGATAGCAATAACATCACAGCAGGATCCATTGTCACAGTTACGGTTACCTTGACAAGGAAGAGAATGTCTGTAAGTAGTATATTTACAAGAATATCTCATGGGCCACGATTTCTCATCCAGATGTTTACTTGAAAAAGGGTTGTATTACTATATACTCTAACTATAGTGGTTGATTTGTGTGTATAATATGGGCATTGATTATGGTCATGGAATTGCCATTGGTACGCACATTGCAGCAGGTATCCACAAGAGGTCAATGCTGAGCCCGTTTTTTGTTTTAGTTTTTTTGGTTGAGAATTCAGTTCAGCATGACAATGATTTTTTTTTTACCAAAAACATTTTTATTGATATCTATATTGAATTATTAACATGCAACAACATTGTAAATTTGTACACTAAACTTGTATTTGTGTTTAGGAGATGTTCGAGAAAGAGGAGAATGCACCTTTACCTTCAGAGGAAGCTAATACAGAGGAGGTAGTAATGCTTTTAAGTTACTCAAAAATGTAATGATTTAAAAATGCGTAGTTGCGTCTTGCTCATTATGATGTTTGAATGTTTTAAAAAGATTAATTTGTTATTTGCAGCAAGGTGATGCCAAAAACAAAACAAAAGTTTGGCAGAATAAGAATAAAGGAGCTAAAAAATCTGCCAAGTCCAAAAAGAAGAAACTGACTAAGAAGAAACCAGTCACCCAACAGCAAGCAAAAGGAGACAAGGCCAAACAAGCCAATGGCAATGTGGCAGGAAATGTAAGGAACCTCAAACTTTCTATATATTCAGTGGTACATTTGTTTTTCTTTTGATAAAAATAACTTTTTAAATTTTACCGTACTAAAAATTGAGGTCAGGACGTTTTCTTTATTTTTTAGTAATACTTTTATTAATCAAGGATACATTAAATTGATTCATGAAAGTGACAGTAAAACATTTATAGTGTTGCCACAGAGATCATTCTCCTGCTGGAAAATTGTTTCTGGACAATTTGTCTCGTACCTTATTCAAGTGACCAGGCACATGTGCTGCTCTCAATGAGCACAGATTGTGCTGAGCCCAGACCAGGAGGCGTTCCGTCAGCCTGTAAAAGTTTTGGGACCTGACGCCACCCTGGCAATATATGCATCCTGGAAATAAGCGTCCTTCAGATCTATCGACATAAACCAATCCTCTTAGCAAATCTGCACGAGGATTTTCCTGGTTGTGAGCATTCTGAACTGTCTGAGACCCCCGTCTTTTTTCGGTACCAGAAAATATCTGCTGTATAGACCCCCTTTGCTCTTAGCTTGAGATAAAGGCTCTATGGCCCCTCTGCTCAATAGTTTCGCTATTTCGGCTTGAAGTAGATGTGCTACTTTGGTTTTAGTTTAAAAAAAATGATGTTCTTGCCATCCCTAAACTTGGTAGTGTAATATATGTCATATTCATTCATTTTAGTCAGTTTTATTTTGATGCAAGTTTTCTGATATTATTGACAGCAACAACAAATCTTTCATCCCATTGCGTATGTTTTCTTGTTCACAGGAAGTTGCTGCATCAAAAGAGGAAGAGGACGATCTCTCTGATAAAGGCAGTGAATCGGACGAAGCAGAGGGAAATAAGGACTCGCCTAGCGAGAGAGATGAGGAGAGTGACAAGCAGAGTGACACCGAGATGGACGAGATTGCCGGAGATGATGAGGAGGTGCGTGTCAAATCTCTTGGATGAGTGACTGGCGATGGTAGTTATTACAGTGCAGATTATTCCATAACCAACACGTCTTTTTTTCTGTAGGAATGGGAGGCACTACAACAGAGCATTCAGCGCCGTGAAAGGGCGCTATTGGAGACCAAGTCTAAGGTCACACACCCTGTCTACAGCCTGTACTTTCCTGAGGAGAAACAGGAGTGGTGGTGGCTCTACATCGCAGATAGGAAGGAGCAGACACTGGTGTCTATGCCCAATCATGTGTGCACACTCAAAGACACTGAGGAGGTGAGGCCACAACCATATGTTTGTGCTCTATCACGCATTTTTGTTGAGAAAAGTTGGAAGAGGTAAAAGAAAGGATGACATTGCATTGCTCATTGTTTTGATGGTCTTGGAATTTTTTTAGTATATCTTTTTTTTTTCAATTGGATTGTTGGCAATTGGAAAACCATGGCGTTTAGAAGTGGAATAATAACAAAAACAAATCACTACAATTAATTGCAAGATGGTGTGCTGTTATTATGATATAGTAAAATGAAAGAATAATAGAGTGTGTGTGGTGCTAGCTTCAGAGTCTCCTGCGCTGCAGTTTTCCCCATAGCCTGTTGCCAGGCAACCTCCACACTGCAGTCTCTGTCTGGTTACAGGACAGCCAGATGCCTGTCATAATTCTGTCTGACATATACTGAGTGCTTCCTCTCTGTGAGGAGCATGAGAATGCAAGGATGTAAACAAAAGGGTCATAAATCTGCCCATATTTCCCAATTACTCCACCGTATTAGATTGTGCTGAGTTGTGTAAAGTGACCAATGATTATGTAAACTTCCTGTTTGCCTCAGGTTGAACTGAAATTCCCCGCTCCCTCCAAAACCGGAAACTATCAATATTCTGTGATTCTCAGATCAGATTCATTCATGGGATTAGATCAGGTCAAGCCACTCAAGGTCAGTTTTGATTTTTCTTCTTTGGAAATGCTCTTTCTTATTTGTTATTAATTTTCTTATAAATTCGTTTTTTTTAATGAAATATTTGTTTAAATATTTTATGCTAAAATATACATACACTGGGGTGGTTTTAAATTTTGTACTTTAAGTTTAATTTTTACGGCTGCATCAATTTGATAAAAAAAAATACAGTAAAACAGTAATATTGCAAAAAAAATTCCTACAATTGTTTTCTATTTGAATATATTTTTAAGGTAATTGTGTGATGGCAAAGCTGGATTTTCACCAGCCGTTGCTCAATATGTTAATTTATTTACTAGAATCTTTGTGGTCATCATTTTATTTCGTTTTAGCTGGAGGTTCATGAGGCGAAGGCCATAATGGATAACCACCCACAGTGGGATATCCCAGAAACTGAGGAAGAAGAGGATGACCCCGAGGACAGTGATGGCATTGAGGAGTCTGAGGAAGACGAAGAAGACAACGACTAAACCAGTCATTTCATGCAAACTTGAGCACAGCTCAAACACCCATGTGCCCACTCATGCACACACACGCACACACCCACACCCACATAGCCCCAGACCGTTGCCGTCTTCTGGGCCACCACACACCGGAGGCAAACAGGAGACAAGGACGTTGACGCCCCCTCTTCCTGTTTAAAACCCTCATGAATCACAAATCTGTCTGAACCGTTTATTTTGCCAATCAAAACAAGACTTAAGGAACTGTCGGTTATCTGTCCAGTCGTTATCGGTGGGATGTCACAGTGGTTATGTGTGGGGTCCAGCTGTGTTTCATATTCCTCTCCACTTGACGAAAAACATGTCTGACCAGCCAATGCGTCGGAAAAAATAAAAACCAGAGTACCGCTGAAAAATCACACACCTCATGACTGTCATTTTTCAATGTCATGTCCGTTTATGCTTCAAGGGTGTTTTCTACCTAATCATTTTGTTGTTAGATATCAAATTGACCAGGTGTTTCCACTTTTACGAGGCTGTGTGAAGTTAGCATAAGGACGATCAGAGCTGCTTGAGCGAGAGTTGTGGGCGAAGGAGCTGCACCGCTGTGGGTTGCATCTCAAATTGTCCTGAAGTGTGGGAATCCAATACATTTATAAATCTCACCTATCTTAACTTCTTCCAGCTTCTCATCACGAGCGCAGGTTGTCTCAGCCTCGCTAAAATGACTAGACATTCCACAGCCAGGTCTACTGTTTAGTCCTGATTTAACCTTTAATGTTGCTTTACCTATAACTATTGTTCCGCTCTTTCACAAATAAGCAGGTAGATATCAGACTGATTTCTTGCCACTGTGTATTAACATGGCCTCACTTTTTTTAAACTCCCTCTAGGACAATTTAAGTTTTTGAATATTGAAATGTGATTTTTTTCTCCCTTATTTTTATCCCACTGACTTTTTGAACTGGAAACCTAAAATTCCCTGCAGTTGAGTCCGTGTTTCTAGCGTGAATGTACACAAGCACAGGTCTTTTCCCATCAATCTGTTGGCCATAGGGCTTTGAAAGACATGTGGGTGGAATTAAAACCAAAATAAATGATCAAATGACATATAGGACTTTTGGCTTCCCATAGATCTGTATTCCTCAATTATTGATAGTTTAGCTTGATTATTTTTTTATATATATTGTTTTACATTCCACTCTCTTCAAATATGAATGCCTTATTCAATGTATACAATTTGTAGTGGCCACAAATATTGCAAATGGTTTGTGATGCAAAAACACCAATATAAGTGATGGGAGTAATCGAGGGTCAGTGTTTATTTCTGTAAGTTGTGGAGGGATGGCAACAGGGCTTAAAATTAAGAGTAGATTTTATTATTTTCGTTCCATTTCTGTTATTTTGCACCAGTGGAAGGTCTGACAGCGTATTGGAAGTGCTGATTTAGTGGTTGTGAAAATACTAGTCTGGTCTTTTTATTTATCAATCATTGGGAGAGGTGACTGATATGAAATTATTTGAAATGTAGAAATGCGTATAAAATGATAATCTTCATTTATTGTTAAAAATTTTTATCATGAATTTCTGACAGGAAATTGGATATTCTTGTTTGTTCCCAATTACTAATGTATGTGTTTTAAAGGTACATTTGGAAAATTGCAAACATCCGTAGAAAATGATTTGACTTATTTCCCCTCGCGTTCATTAGCATAAACACAATGTAATCTTTATTGACTTAGGGAGAAGTGTCATATTCTGGCTGCATGTAAATCACACATTCACAACCAATTTTCTAAAATAATAAAGGTTTTACAGAGAAGTAGACATTTTAGTATTATAGCTCCAAAAAGGATTGTAGCCTCAGAATTCATGCTGTGACTGAAGCGCACAGATTATGAGAAATGTCTCCGCATACACAGAGAAACTCACCGGCCAGAAGAGGGTGAATTACCTAGTAAACAGTATCTGCCACTTTTGTTTACAAGAAAACTGTCATTGTAAATGGAAAATATATATTATTTGTATTTAAATAATTTCAAATAAAATAACTTTTTAAATGATTTTCTTTTTGATTACACATGATTTATGAGATGTTCTCTGAATCTGCACCATTCTTTGATAAATAAGACTAGTTGAGTTACAGTACTACTTTTTTATAGACTATAAAAGTTTACTTGACTGAGCTTTGTCTGAAGGTATGGGGCACTTTTGAGATTTTTTTTTCTTAATTTTCCATGACATTTTCATAAACATTTTTAAGGCATAATTGCTAATGATTTGTTAAATATTATACAAAAGAGAATGAAAATTACTTTAAAGTGCTACAAATCCTGCTGGTGAGCTGACACCGGTCTGTGAAGTCTAACCATCAGCATCCCCTTTATTCTCAAACACCCAGTTTCTGAAACTTCTGAGGCTCATATTTATTGGGTTTGGCTACACACATTGTCAAACTTGTAGTTTGGACTTTGAATTTGATTATTTGAAGTAAACGAGAAACAAATGATTTTAAATGTTTAGATTTTTTTAAATGTTAAAAGCAAACACTAACTTTTTTTAAACAGTAGACCTATATTCATAAATAACTTATACTCATCGACATTTTTCGCCTTTCTATAAATATTTTTGCTCTTATAAGGAATTGAATGTATCAAACCAATAAGTGTGCAGCTTAGTCAAAACTTCACGCGCTGACACGTCAAAGACAAGTTTTTTTTTTTTAATAATATGTGGACAGTTTTCGCTCTATAATATATAGGCAATAACTATATTCGCGACATGCTTTAGATATTTAAATGGATTTCCGTGATAATATTGGCTCTGTGAGTAACTATGCTCATAAATGTGCCGTATTTTCCTCTTTTTCGATTACCACGTGCCATGCTTAGCTGTATTTCTGCAGTGCGAAACCAACATCAGTTTTCGTCCCATGACCTTGAGTGTGCCTTTCCCGAACAGGTTGCTATACATATTCAACACCCAAATCCAATATTATTTTCTATCCCCCCATCTGAGTAGGCTAAATGACCACAAAGAACAATGTTAATTTCCTAAACAAACAAATAAATAAATAAGGACAAATAGGCTAATCAACTTAACGCATGAAACCACAATATTTTTTTATTTTGTGGAATTATAATAATAAACATATCTCAACACCAAATCATTTGAGTGCCCTCAAACACAGGCATTTTAATGATTTTGCATTAGCTGTTCAGCTGAATGTGGGCAGAAGGGGTTGTAAGAGACGACTGTTGGTAAATTGAGCTTACTGTCATTTTAAATAAAATTTGCATTTAACTCATTTAAAAAGAGGGATGTTCTAGACTATTTATGTTGGCCAATTTAAAAAAAAAAAACAAAAAAAAAAAACTAAACCAATACATGTAAAATTATAGCTATAGAGCTTGTGGTGTAGCCTAGGATTTTAGGACAGCATTGATGCAACACATTTTAATACAATTACACCGATTCTGCTGTATTTTTTCCTTATGAGTTAGTTGACAATATTAAAACAACTGTTAAAAAAATATGTTCATAAACGTTGAACACTGCTTTATTAGCTAAAATAACCGGATCGGAAACAATGTTTATTGCTCACAATCCTCCACGGAATTTCACAAACAAGCTTCATGTGGGTTCAAGTGGGTTTGTTCCAAAACCCAAGAACCGAAGAGATATCCAACACACACACATAGAAGCCTATTTATGCAATAGATTTTGGGATACAGTCGGATATCCTGTGTGGGTGTTTTACTCTACATCGTTTTGCATACCTAGGCGAAATATATAAACGTTTCACCATACGCCCCCGTACCTAGCCATTTAATTAGATCCCCGGGGTGCGGATCAGTTTGGCACTGTGTCTGCGTGCAAGCGAAACCGGCTGTTTTTTTTTTGTTTGTTTTTTTTTTTGCTCCCGGAGCCCTGGCCGCGGTCCTCGCGCGAATTCACTTCTGCACCGGCGGCGCGGGAAGAAAATCGAGCCCGCAGTCGAGCTGCTGCTGATGGGGTAAAGTCTTCTGCACGACTCGGACAGACGGCAATCCAAGCGTTGCAGCCGCCGACAAGCAGAGGTAATCATTTCGGCATTAGCTGCTTTTTCCATGCAGGATCTTTGCTGTTGTCAGCGTCATTCGAGACGCCAAGTTCATCGATGCAAATATGAAATAGTCACTGCGATGCCGTCCGCTTGATGATTAATTAACATTATAGACTGTAATAATTGTGATAACTTACTGTACATTACTGTTTATAAGATATCTTGAGATAAGATTGCACTTAATATATCGGTGAGACGGCTACAGGACAGATCATTTAAATGACGTCTTTGAATGTTCGCAACTTTGAATCTGCAGCTAAGCTAATTCATTTATTTCATTTTAATAATACCAAGAGATAAAAAAAAAATATTACGCTATATATTACATTTTATCTGAAGATCAGTTTTAATTACACCCACAGGAAAGAAAAGTTAAAGATGAGGGACAAACAGTGAGATTAAATGGAGAAAAATGCTCAAGTCTCCTGCTTTTCCCAGATTTTCTGAAGAGAAAATGACCCCAGGAATCTCCATCACCCCAAGAGTATCAGAAGAGATCTCAGCAATGTCTCACACTGTGCTCAAAACTGGCAATATACCAAACATAGCCAGAGATTTTGATATGAATTCAAAGATTTCTCATCAAATTATCTGAGCCATGTGTGAATCCTCATTAATTGTATAATTAGAAAAACTTCTGAGGCGAAGCTGATACTTTAATGAAACATTACAGAGATCTCCGTTATCTAACTCTCCTGATTTATGAAAGAGGAACCTCTGAGTAAGAAATGTTTCCTCGGGGTATAGGGTTGTTTATGTGCTTTTACTCCGCTGGGACAACCTGTCTGCCCCACCTGTGCTGGCTCTTGTTTTGCTGGCTGAGAACACAGTAAGAAAGAGCCATTTTGTCAGAGCCATTCATGGGCTATAATTTCTTATTTTTCTGGACTTTAATGGCATGAAACTTTGCAGTCATGATTTCTAGCAGTCATCATTTTGGGATAATTATTAATCCCCCTGTAATGTTGTGGGGGAAAAAAGCAACTTCAGGGATTAAGCACGTCTGAAATGTCTCCTGTGGAAGGTCGCTTTCCCCCTTGACACCCACACACTCATAGACAATGCAGTGGTGTGTGTATTAACAGACCCTCAGGCACTGTGTCAGAGTGAATAAGTGGATACACACATTCTTTATTATCGAACCAAATAAGCCACCAGAGATGGGCTGTGTGAAAGTGTGTTTGGTTACAAGGTTAGAAAAACACTCTGGCGTCACAGAGAACTTCAGGGTCATGCAAAAACAGCCCTGCCCTTTTACAGTTTATGTTCATGTGAGGAAATACCACTGCATGATAGATAAATCATTTTCTGTTCTGTTGACAGAGATATCAGCAGGAAATTGTAGAGCACCATACTTTAAAATTCACCCTGGTTCTTGGCCTGAAAATGGACCTGAAATAAGACTTGATTGTGGAGTAATTGGCCCAAAAGTGGCTAATCTTTTTTTGGTCATAGGCAGAGACAATCTTCTGAAGAGATTCTTGAGAGTATGATTACGATTGAGATTCACTGGGTGATCCTCACCACAAACTCCCCTATTTTTGTGTTTACAAGACCTTCCCCACATCACTTGACAATTCATTATACCATTGTTAGACCCTCCCTGTTTTTGATTGCACTACTTTCCCAGTTAAGTCTTTTACACATTCTTCTAAATCCAGCCTTTTGACCCATGCCATGTGAAGATTTCTTACTGAATGAAATTCAGTCTTCTTGTTTTGATGACTCAGCCTAGCAGAGGATCAATGATAGTCCGAGCTTTGCACTCCTCACCGTCAGAAGGAAGGGTTATCTCAGTTTTTTAAGGTTGTGTTAAGGGTGTTTAATTCATCATAAGATTTTGCTTTTCAAATGATTTTGAATTTTTAATGGTTTTTGAATGCACTCTGTTATGTTTTGCATGTTAAGATTACACAACCACTCAAAAGTCTGGGGTCAGTAAGAGGGTTTAATGTTTTTGAAAGCAGTCTCTGGCTCACCAAGGGTGCATTTGATTGATCAAAAATACAGTAAAAACAGTAATATTGTGAAATATTATTACAATTTAGAATAACTGTTTTCTGTTTAAAGGGATACTCCACTTTTTTGGAAATAGGCTCATTTTACAAACAAAACTAAACAGTTAAGTTTTATCATTTTCGAATACATTCAGTCGATTTTCTGATATTTAGAAGAATATCAGTAACCAGATAGTTTCTGGTCACATTGACTTCCATAGTATATTCTTTCGTACTATGGAAGTCAGTGAGACCAGAAACTGTCTGGTTACTGATATTCTTCTAAATATCAGAAAAATTTTCGAGCATTTGAGCTTATAAAACTTAAACTTTGTTATTTATTTATTAAATGAGTGATCGTTTCGCTTGATAAGACCCT
>JAOTRC010000010.1:2941027-2951557 GCA_027497675.1 Cyprinella lutrensis | reverse complement strand
CTTTCTTTCTTTCTTTCTTTCTTTCTTTCTTTCTTTCTTTCTTTCTTTCTTTCTTTCTTTCTTTCTTTCTTTCTTCGCTCCCTTATCTTTGCATTGGCAAGTACTGTTGTCATAGCAACCCACAGGTTATTGATCTTGCTGATGACCCATTTGATTTTGTGTACATCTATTGTAGTTTGAACTTTGCTGGTGCTGCTGTTTCTGTGTTCATGGGTTTGTCCATTTGGTGTGTTCAAAGCAAGTAAAGGGCTCTGTTGTAAAGAGCTTGTAAACACACAGACACACACACACACACACACACACACACATGATATAATGTTCTAAATTCATCTTCTTATCATCATAGTTATTTGTTTTAAAATAATTTCATTTTCATTCACTGCAAAGTATGAAATGGTGATTTAATCATTTTTGTTCAAGCTCAGTTCGTTGTTGTGTATGAGGATGCGTGTGTGAGTGTGGTGGGACTTGAAAGACAATTTGCTTGACCTTCTGTTGACCTGGAAGCAGTTTATCACATGCAAGTATCCAAGTGGGAGGTCAAGGGCAGGTCTGTTTGATAGACGGCGTGTGAAGAAGTCCCAGTTGTGTGTTTGCTGTGTGTGTTTGTGTGATGGAAACAAGTGTACTTTCATAGGGCTTGTAGACTTACTGTAGAAGCAAAGTGCTGAGACAGAAGGAGCCAAAATGTAATTTGTTGCCTCACTGCCCAATGGTTTAACCTTTTCATATAAAGACTTTTCCTGAATCTTATTTCACTGTCCAGCTTACATAGTGCTTAATCTTTCGCCTGTGTATTTAACTACATTCTCCCGCAGAGCAAGTCAGCAGATATGTGACTACGCTGTCTGTATACTCGCCAGCATGTGATACTGTGTGTGTGTGAGTGTGTGTGTGGTACATGAGCCAGACCCCCCACCCTCCCCACCTCTGGCTTAGGGAGTGCTACACATTCCCAGCGTTCTTCTGAGGGGGGTCGGAAGGGAAGGAGGAAGCTTCGTCCAGCTCTGTACAGTGCATTCAGCAGCGTTAAGATTATCCTGTAGTTCCAATCAGTCCACTCATTCAGTTATTCGGCCAAGAATGGGGGGCTTTATCCAGCTGCACCTCGTGAAATCATCTGCTTGGGTTTGTCTGGTCAGATGCATGGTTAATGAAGCTACCTTTTCAATGACCTATTATTGACAAGTGACTAGCACCATCACTCATGAGTGAATGTTACGGCAAGTATAAACTGATGATAATAACCTGTCTCATAAGGGCTGCGAGCTCAGAAGCATTGGTTCAGTGTTTGTGTTGTTGATAAGGTGAGTTTAGTGAGTTTGCCTTTAATATATTGTAGCCTATATGGGTTTTCTGATATGTTGTTTTTCATTTGCTCTTTTTTTTTGAGTGTATTGGGCTGTTTGTGTTTTTTATACACTTATGTAACATTTTGTGATTAATTTTTATAGTAGTCTTATTAAAAAATGGTACTAATAATAAAGAACCTGAATTTTAATAACAGAGGTTATATGGGTGTTTAATACTATGGAGCTTGAAGTCCTTTGTATAAGATTATTAATTAACCTGAAAGTGACTAGAACATTCGAGAGCTAGAGATTAAAATACCCTGGTCAAAAGTTTGGAAACATTATTTTTAATGTTTTTAAAAGAAGTCTCTTGTTCTCATCATCCTTGCATTTATTTGATCATAAATATTATACAGAATACAGAAAAATATTAGAAATAAATCTTAATATTATTACAGTTTAAAATAATGGTTTTCTATTTCAATATACTTCAAGATATAATTTATTTCTGTGATGCAAAGCTGCATTTTCATCATTATCATTACTCCAGTCTGCAATGTCACATGATCCTTCAGAAACCATTTTAATATGCTGATTTGATACTCAGTTGTTATCATTATTAGTAACAAATTGTAACGTTTCCAAACTTTTGACCGATTCTGTATATTTGTTTATTTATTGTTTGTTTACCCCTAAAATGCAAATAATTATTTTGCATCACAAGTTCATAACTGTCAATGTCAGTATATAATGCCACCCTATTTAAGATATTAAAAATGGTCTGCAAAATATAATAAATAATAACAAGAGAGTTTTAAATAAAATATTAAGTTAGTCTACACAAAATATGATTGCACCCATATATTGTAAAATGTTCTTAATTAAAAGCTAATTAATGCTTTTTACTTAAACAGTATTTTAGATTACAGTTGCATGTGTTATCTTTTAAAATATAATACATGTAAGGTCATCTAATTAACCAATTAAAGGCTATTTTTACATTTTCAATCTATTAAAACTAGTTCTTTCAAAAGTTCTTTGCAGTGTCATTATGTCTGCAGAATTGTTTATATTATTTAAGTATAGAGAAAAAAACTAAATTAAAACTTTCGCATTTTTTTGTTTTTGTTTTGCAAAACGGCTCTTTAAATCATTCAGTTATTTATTAATTATGTATGATTTAGCATGTGTATAATAAATCGTAATATTTCTCTCTTTTTTCATTTTTTCTAAAGCTGCTTACATCATTAATATATATTTTTTTAAATCAGCTAACAAAATTCAGTCCATTAGCAGTTGGCAGTGGGCATTGCGTTTGGGGAGTCTTGGAGGCTCTAAAACGCTTCTGTGGTGTAAATTATTCCGCAGGCTCCGCATCAGCATATGACTATGGCAAAGGGAGGATGTTAGGCGCCCAGTTGCCATGACGACAGAAAGGGGACAAGGTAGCGACTGCGGAGCGCGCGGTGGTATCGAGAGCGCGCGGGGTTTCAGAAGTGGCCGGTCTGTCTGTTGAAGCGCGCTTGATACGCTATTCTTGACATTGCTGATAACGAATCCGCTCCAGAGCTGAGTGGTCGGTGAGTGTTCATACATTAAAAATGCGGTTCCGTGCCGCTTTTTTCGCGGTGAGATTAGGAGATAAGGAAGGAAGACCACGCGCAATGCAACACGGCTCGTAAACATGAACACGCACATGGGGAACGGTGCTCTATTTTTGATGCTCTATTTTTAATGGCGCACACTCTCGCTATTTCTGAACGGTTTGCTGTACACCGGTTTTTAGATTCATCGGAATTATAATGGATTTATGCAGCTGTAGGAAACCACAGTGATCGAGAAATAGATTAATGTAATTACGCATGGCCTGGCTGATGCATGTGAGAGAAAGAAAGAGAGAGAGAGAGAGAGCAGGTGAGCGGAAATAATCTGATGTTTAGAAAGTGCCTAGGAAAATAACTTTGAATCAGGGTCATCCCTATTTATCTTGTAGACAAATACTATTTATTAAAATGACCCATTTCTTATATTTCGGCATAATATGTCACATGTTACCTGATGCTTTTAAGCAAATAACTTTTTTCTATTCACTATTCGTCATTTTGTCTTATGAATATTTATCTGAAAAAGCAGATGTAGATTCATCTCTTTCTTATTTTCTCTGCTTTAACAGCCTAGCTTTAAACTGTCTATTGTCTGTGCACACTACAGCGAATGTACTTCACACATTGCAAATCATATTTACTGCACCCCTTTAAAAATGAATTATTGAAAGTAGTGTGTTCTGTGTATTCAATTACAGATTATAATGTAACATGATGGATATAAAATCAAGTAAAATTAACAACAATTAATCAAACTGATTTATTATTATCATTATTTTAATTGTAGTTATAAGATAAATGTGTCTTACTAGTTTTTTTTTTTTTTTCAGGAAATCATAATTAAATTGTAATAATTTATTTCACCTCAAAAGGTCCAGGTTCTACAGAGTTCTAGGGAATACTTAGTTAGAAAGGACGGATGAGAGCAGGGGAAGCCGTCTGTCAGGGCTGATCTTGAGGCCAGGCGCCACAGCTGGAGGGGGAGGGGATGAGAATGAATGAGGGATGGGGGAGGGGGACTGACTAGAGAGAGAGAGAGAGAGAGAGAGAGAGTTGGAAGAGCAGAGGATAGTGAAGATGCTTTTATGTGGCACAGACAGTGTCTGTTTCTTCAACCCTGCACAGTGTAAGCCACCTCACAAGCTTTTGTTCATATATTTCCAGCCCAGTTTGTTGAGAATGTAATATCTGTATGGTTTGAGTATGTTTTTCCGCTATCTATTTATCCAACGAATATAAAAATTCCTTTGTGTAATTATGTTTTTTTTCTTCATTTTATTATTTATTTACAATAATGTTGTTTCCAAGAACAGCAGCTTTGCAGGTTGAACTAGAAGTTGCAGTGTTGGTCATGTGTTTGAGTTTAACTTCTAGTGTTAGCTTTGCTTTCTCAAAATTAATGTGTTAAAACTTTGACTGTAATTTGAAACAAACTGTTTGAAACAAACTGTTTTGGTTTTGGTTGGTTTGCAGGGTTTTCATGGTCATTGAAAACCTGTAATATCAGGGAATCATAGATATTTATAAAATTTAGATTTCTAGACATGAAAAGATATTTTGAAGAATGTTGGTAATCAGACAGTTGATGTACTCCATTGACTTCCAACGTAGGAAAAGCTATGGAAGTCAATGGGTTCCATCAACTGTTCTGTTACCGACATTCTTCAAAATATCTTCCTTAGTATTCAGCAGAAGAAAGAAATTCATACAGGTTTGAAACAACTTTAGGGGAAGTAATGATGACAGAATTTTCATTTTGTAGTGAATTATTCCTTTAATGTTAGGTAGGCTCAGGGTTAGTTTATTATATAGTATGTACATGCGGGACAGGACTGTAAAATAAAACACTGCCATTTTTTTTCTTTTACTATTTTTGGTTTATTGATGTCTATTCTTTTCAAAATTTTCATCAGCTAAAATTGCTATATTATATTATCATTTTTTTTCTTTCAGATTACTAAAATTATCCAGTAATCACGAATGACTGACGAATGAAAAGTCATGGAAATTCATTGGTCAAAAGGTCTGGGAGCCCAAAATTTCTTACTGACTACACATATTTGTGTGTGCTTGTTGTAGTTGGTGAGTGAGTTGGAGAGTTACAAGATGAATTGATGGTTGGGAATTACAAAAGTTGTGGTTTGTGTCTTTGTTGCTGTTTATAACTTTGAATCATCCAATGAAACCCAAACCAGAAAGTTCACATACTGTAGTAGACATTTGTACTCCTTATACAATTTAAGGTATTTTTAAAAGGAAAATCTCCATCACTTTATGCAGTTGAAACAATACACATATCAGTATTTTTTTTTACATTCAATCAAGAAAAATATTCAGCATACAGTATTAAAAATGATTAAAAATCACTGTAAATGCAGTTCAGCATTCTGACATTGACATTGTGGTGTTCTTTTAGGTCTGATGAGTATTCCTGCTGCTGCATCAGTTCAGTCAGGAGGTGGAGAGATGCAATCACCTGGGGCCATTAGCCCTTCATTCCTCCCGCCCCCAAGTGGAAAAGTTCCAGGTCGCAAGAGGGGTCGTCCACCCCTGAAGAGGCACCCGGAATACCAGAGTCGCTATCCAGAATCCCTTCCACCCATTAAAGTGCCTAAGAAAAGAGGAAGGAAGCCTGGCTTTAAGGTCAGTAAATATCAGAGTGTTTGTGTGTTAATTTAAGTAGGCCACAAAGATAAGGTCTTTCCATAGTTCAAAAGTGTCTGCCAATTGCATAACTGTCATCGAGTGGTGCAGTTAAATACATACTGGTGCGTGTGTAAAACTTATTGTATAATTATTTAGCTAGAGGAGCATTGTGATGTCTTGTGTGTTTGTATATAGGTAGGCCCATCTGATGTTGACTGTGAGAGGAGGAGGGGACAAGGTGGTTGTTCTTTGACTGATGTTTCTGCAGTCTGCTGCTGCTGAGTTATTTTTAGCCGTGTGCCTAAGCACAGGCCTCATAATGTCTCTGCTGCTGATTTAAAGAGCTACACACTACCACAATGTGTGTGCTTGCTTGGAGATTTGCAGTAAACATCCTTGCAAGACTTTTTTAAAAATAAAAAAAGACATTTCCTACCGGATGTACACTGACGAGCTGAAACATTATGACCACCTGTCTAATATGCTGTTGGTCTTGTGCGTGCTGCTAAAACAGCGCCGACCTGCTGAGGCATGGACTTTGCAAGACACTTGAAGTTGTCCTGTGGCAAGGCTGGGTTGGGGCTAAAATTCGGCCATGGACAAATCTGGTTCCCCCGAGAATGTTTTGCTGAATGAATAAAATAAAATGGCACAAAAACAAATAATAATAGATTTTATAGATGCAGTTAAGATATATACAAACTTTAAAAGTGCTGTAGGACATTTGGGAAAATGCTAACTTTAGCCGGATAGCAATAAACGTGTACGTCCCACCCTCCCTCCAAATCGCTCTCCAAAGCCACGCCTCCTGAAAGCATGAACGCGCACGGCCAAGAAGACCGGAGACAACGTTACTGCAATACCAATATTTGTCATTCACCGGTGAGAAAACTTTATAGTACGATTAGTAACACGCTACAATACCAAACGTAAACAAATTCTGAAAAACAAAATAAAATTAGATGCAGCATGTTTTTGTTTTGTTTTTTTAGCTAGCAAAACTTGTCAGCTTGTAATAATATTTCTTGCAAGACACGGTTTCCACTATGAGAGTCTGTTTGATTAATATAGATAGATTGTAGATCATTTACCGGTGCCACCTTTTGTCGGTTCAGAAGGAACATTAGGTTGTTGCCACTTGCCTGCCGTTCTCGCTGCATAGCGTACGTGAACGCGCAGATGACTAATGTCTGCGGGAACAGCCTGTTGCAGTGGTATGCAAACACATATTGACCAACATGGAACATAGGATCGTTCGGACCGAACACAACGATTGAACGAACATTTTATGGTCCTACGCCTTCCACAGACGACATATATTTATAAAAATACATTTAGATCGCTGTCAGATTGTTAGATTGATTGTTAGATTGCTATCAGGATATGAGGAGGCTTTCAACCAGCATAACAAAAAGTGTTTCTGCATATAATAATAATAATTATTTAGGATTATTTAATATTTAATATTTAACAATATTATCGATCTGTGTTGGACTACTTTCATGTTATCACTGTGAAGCTGCTTTGATACAATCTGTATTGTGAAAAGCGCTATATAAATAAATGTGACTTGATATAATAACCAATGGCACCTTTATTATTGCAATTTTGATCCTATATTTTGACCTAGGATGCTGTAAAGTAAATTTACTGCCCAAAAATTCTGTCATCATTTGGCCCTTGTTAAAGTTGCTTAGATCTCTCTTCTTGTCCATTTCTCCTGCTTCCAATCCAACACATCGATTATGAGAACTGATGTTTGCTTCCCATCTAATCTACCTAGACCTTGATAAGTGGACTTGTTAGAAGATGATCAACGATATTCACTTTTGACTGATCATAAAGTTTGGATCATCAGTGTATATCAGATATAGTTTGTTATTGTAATTGTTTACTTTATTGTATTTGTAGTTGTAATGGAACATAATATAAAAATTACATAGCATAAATATGTTTTATAAATATCTTCATAGATTATATATATATATTTATATTTTTTTTTTCAGCTGAAGTCTCGCTTGATGACTCCCCTGGCTATTTCTCCTCCCAGCAGCACGCCAGAGCCAGACATGAGCTCAATCCCCCAGGACGCTGCTACTATCCCCCACTCAGCCACCCCGCAGGTCCTCACAGGTAACGAACACACACATTCGTAGACTACCAGTTCCACTATCTGCTGTCTGAAGTATTGCCATGCCAATCCCAGAAACTAGTAACCAGGCCTAACTATTAAGGGAATAATAAAATGTGAGCATTAGAAGAATCACTGTCCTCAGAGGAGTCATATTATGACTCTCTGCCATCTCATTCTTTTTTTAGTGGCCAGTAGGGACTGTAACTCTACCCATTTATGATACTAGAATTATGATAACTGTTATTTTTTTTATCAAAATTATATGATGGGATGTGCTTCTCAGGGGTGAGAGAAGACCACCAACACTGTCTCTATAACAAGACCAGATATTTCTCCTTATCTGTTATTGTGATAAGTGATAGTTTTTCAAAAATTTTGTCATCATTTACTCTCCATCATGTTGTTCCAAACCTATATACATTTATTTTTTTCTGCTGAACACAAATGAATAATTTGATGAATATGTTTAACCAAACAGTTGATGGACTCCATTGACTTCCATAGTATGGAAAAAGAGTCAATGTGGTCCATCAGCTTCTTGGTTTCTGACATTCAAAATATATTATTTTGTGTTCAACATACATATTTGGGACAAATTGAGTGAGTAAATTATGACTGAATTCTCATTTTTGGGGGAGCTATCCAAATAGACAACATCTCTTCCAATGGAAAATTATGAAGATGTCAATGCATGGATTGTAAGATTTTTTTTGAAATAGTGATTGATTTTAAAAAATGTGATTTATTCCTGTGATGGCAGAGCTTAAAGTGACAGTTCACCCAAAATTAAAATTAGTCCATGATTTACTCACCCTAAAGACATCCTAGGTTTATGACTTGCTTCGACGAATACGATCGGAGTTATTTAAAAAATTGTCCTGGCTCTTCCAAGCTTTATACTGGCAGTGAATGGCTGTTTGTCTTTGGAAGTCCATTAAAGCGTATCTATTCATGATTAAAGAGCTCCATCTGAAGTGAAGTGATGCGTCCGTGTAAGAAAAATATCCATATTTAAAACTTTATCGACTAAAATACCTGGCTTCTGGCAGACAGACGTTACTTGTGTATGGACTTCCAAAGTCATCCAGTCATTCACTCACATTATCAAGCTTGGAAGAGCCAGGACAATTTTTAATATAACTCAGATTGCATTCGTCTGAAAGAAGAATGTCATTTAAACCTAGGATGGCTTCAGGGTGAGTAAATCATGGCTAATTTTCATTTTTGAGTGAACTATCCCTATAATATGATATAATAAGCTGATTTGGTGCTCAAGAAACATTTCTTATCAGCATTAATGTTAAAAAAAACAGCTTTAATATTTTTGTGAAATTGGATTTTTGGAATTGTGGTCGTTTTTTTTTTCAGGATACTTTAATGAATAGGGAGTTCAAAACAACAGCATTTATTTGGAATAGAAATATTTTGCAACATATAAAAATGAATGCAAGTACAAATTAAGCATGCAAACATTGTTGTAAGACTTAAATAACAGATCTGTCAATCCTAAACTCAGTATGTGTGAATGCAGCAAGTAAAGATATCATACGGCACAGACACACTTAATCTTTGGGGTCAGGACCCTTCAGTCCATATGGGCGGCCCATCTAATTCTGCAATAACATCCATGACTAGAAGGAAAGGGAACTGAGAGAAAAGAGTAGTTACATCTCTTATTTCAAAGGTTAATAGGTGTGAAAGTCTCAAGGGACATTATTGAGGAACCTGACTGCCGTAGCCTTAGATGCATTATCATCCAATTTATCTCTTCATTACAATGGAGAGATCAGTTCTGTTCTGCTATATTGCCTTTTTAATGGAATAATGGAATTCAATGAAAAACCATACTATTTTTAAAATATGAGCTTAGAATGAAATCACATCACAACTTTAGCATGTGCATTTTCAATTTTGCCATTCGGAATGAATGAAGACTGCATCTCAGTGCTGTTCAAGGTCTACTTTAAACATGAGAAGTTGTGACGGTATGGCTGAACTCCATCTTGAGTTCTCAAAGCTTAATCCGTTTGCTGTAGGGAGCAGTTGCTGAACAAGAGGCTTTTGTCTGCCCACCAGTTTTCTAGACTTTAATTCTTTTTGCAATGGAAAAGTCATGCTCTCTTTTGGTCCCTCTCCCATATTTCAACAACCATTTCATTTTGTTCAGATTCATGCCTTTGCGAAATGTTTGACACACCAGCATTTTGTCCTCAATTCTTTTAAGAAATTTGACACAGCATCTCGGTGCTCGCAAACCCGCGTTCCGATGTGAGGGATGTCTGTGTGGGTGTTACCGAGGGAGTTGATGTGGGGGTCGTGACCTTAATGACCTCAGGTCATTGTTAACAGCTTTGGTGTTTTGTTTTATTTGGAAAACGCGTTTGTATGTGACTGCTTGCAATTAAATTATATTGCCTTTCAATAGTGTGATAAATTTTCACTGTCTGTAAGCCTACATGTTTGGCATGTCAGTAATCTTGCTATTGGTTATCTATTTTAAGGCTTTGTGTGTTATTATCTCTGTACTCTGTACACTTGCTGTTCATTGACTTTATCCTGTTACACATTATCAAACACAGCACAGGCTTCTTCTTGAGATTATTTTAGGTGTGTGTCTGTGTCTGACTCCTGGTCATGGTGCTTCTAGATGACAGACGACGAAGGAAATCCCTTAGCATGGCAGTCTGTCAGATTAAAGCATCCTTATGCTGCAGACGAGCGAGCGAAGTCAGTGGGGACAGATTGTGTGGGTGGAAATGGGAGGGGGACGAGTGATTGGTGGATTCCCACACACTCTCTCTCTCTCTCTCTCTCTCTCTCTCTCTCTCTCTCTCTCTCTCTCTCTCTCTCTCTC
>JAOTRC010000010.1:2913735-2924948 GCA_027497675.1 Cyprinella lutrensis | reverse complement strand
AGCCAATAACAGCCCTATTTTTCAGTTCAGGAAGTAAATGATTTCTTAAAGTTCTAGTACTTTAATGCCAGGAGATTTAATACTTGTGTAACTTTTTTCCATTTGCCAGTATGAAGTGGGGATTTAAGATATGCATTATATAGATCATACAGAGTAAGGAAATTGTTATAAGGTGTCAAATAAGTTGGCATTGGAGAAATAATGTTATAATGCTGTCAGGGAACCAAATAAGTGATCTAATTTCCATTAGTTTGGAACCTTAAACACTCTCAATACCATTGGCTGAGATGAATATTTTATTACAATCTGTTGCCAAAACAAAGTGTACACCAGAACATATCCATGCTTGTTGAATTTCATATCCATGGGCATAAAGAGGAAAGTTGGTCCTCCGTTTGCTGTTATAACAGCTTCTAGTTTAACTTGGCATTTACTTCTTTTCAGAAGGTCAGGCACTGATGTTCGCTGATGGGGTCTGGCTCACAGTTGACTGCTCCAGTTCATTCCAAAGGTGTTCAGTGAGGTTTAGATGTGGTCTTCCACACCAGACCCAGCAAACCATTTCTTTAAGGACCCCGTTTCATTCACAGAAGAATAAAAAAGTTCACCATTGTACTATAAATGTTTGTTTAAGGAGACTGGAAGGCTGTATGCCTGATGTTTGCACTTGCTAATGCTTAAACAGCCAAAGCCATTTATAAGAATGGGTTGTTCACATACCTTTGGCCATGTTCTGTATCTCAGATTTTCTAAAGTGCCATTTTGCTCTTCCCTTTTTGTGTGATGCAGATTGTGTTTGTGTGTATGTGTGTGTGTGTGCTGTGCAGCCAAGTCTGTGAACTGCGGCGATGTCTTGCCATGGCCCATTCATTCCAGACTCACGATTGCCTGCCAAGTGTCTCTCTGGAGCACTATTCCCCTTTACATATGACCCTGCTAAATATCTTCAACTCCCCTCACAAATCTTTTGCAAAAAGGCATGAAACTTCAAAAGGATCTACACACTCCCAATTTCTTGCGAGTGCGTGCACATACAACTGAGAGCATCGGAGTAATCCATGATACCAAATAGGCATTTGAATGTCTATTTGGTGTCATGGGCAGAAAAAATGTCTGAGGAAGAAAGAATGCTGGTATATTTGGCTGCCCAGGAAGTCTGCGCTTTTGTGTGCTTGAGAGAGAGGCCATAGGGCCAACAGGGCTTGTTTAAATCTCTTTTAGCACACTGGACGGAATCAAACTGAGGTTAGAATTCAGCCTTTCTGCAGATTTGTGCTGCTGGATAGAAAAAGTGCTCTGACAGCTTAAAAGGCCCTTGATACGCAAGCTGTGAAAAATGTGCTATGCTGGCATAGAAGCTAGTAATGTGTGCTGTCTAGGTTGAGCACCTTTCCCACTGCAGTAAGTCTAACCCTAAAGCTATAATCAGCTATTAAGGATGTTGAGAGAACATATGTGGAAGACAGAAGCATTTAGAACAGACTAGTTCTGTCCACCAGTGTTTTGAGCAGTTTATTCTGAAATTTCAGTATCTGAAACTTGTAAAAGTAAATGTCTTATGCTCATCAAGGCTGCAATAATTTGATAAAAAAATAGAGTAAATCTGATATTTTAAAATTCTCTTTGAATGTATTTTAAAATGTAATTTCCTGTGATAACAAAGCAGCATTTTCAGCAGCCATTACTCCAGTCTAGTGTCATATGATCACATGAAATGTTAAATGATGATTTGGTGCTCAAGAAACATTTATTATTTTGATCACAAGTGAAAACAGTTGTCCTAATATTGTGTGGAAGAGAGAGAGAGAGAGACCACAAAAAGGTCAGCCTTCTGCTTTCTTTTATTCGATGGTTGGACTTTCCTATTGTTTTATAATTAAAAAGTTTCTCTTAATTTGTAATCTTTAAATCTTGATAAAGGTGTGTGTGCGAAAACACATCGAACTGCTTTAAATATAATTACCCCATCAACAAGTGCTGATCGATTTACTTTTATCAGTATTTTCATAGCATTTCCATGTATGCTATTTGTTAGTGAGGTTGCACCTGACTTGTTCTCTGTCTTGTTTCACAATCCATAGTGCCCTTTTCACACTGCAAATAACTCTGCTAGGCCTTCCTATATCTTCAAACTCTGTCTGTTTGAGTCATATCAGCCCACCCAACCCATTGCCGATAGACAATTGGCTTGAAACAACTGCACTTTATCTCAGCAAGCATCAAACATTCTCTATCAACTGCTTAAAAGCCATCCTGCTCAGCCACCTCTTGTAGACACTCATTCATCAACATCCTGTCTGACAGCCACATCTTATGAACACCAGTTAGCTCTCATCGCCCTCCCCAAATGGCCTATCTAACAGCGCCTCAGCTGTTAGACCCTCCAAACTGTGCGACTGCATTCTCATATCACATCTCTCCACACATACACACAGTCTGTGTAATGGGCTTGAGGAAACATACTGGGAACGCTATCAGTGTTTTTGGAGACAAAGAGAGATGACAGCTCTGATAGTGAACGAGCGAGAAGGACATGATGATGTAGAGTGAGGGAAACGAATGCGAAGAGCCAGAAAACAGCATGGAAAATTCAAATTAAGAGAGGTGGCGTGCTGTAGTGGAGAGATGGATGGCAACAAAGTGGTTGGGAGGAACGATATGGAAAAATGATAAATACAATTTCACAAAAGAGAGAGGGAGAGACGGCATGAGTCCCAAGCTAAGCAGCATGCCAGCAGTGAGGTATTTTTCAGATTGATTACCATGGGACACGCAGAGCTCTCAAACTGCAAAATGGCTGATTGGGCGAAATTGGAATGGATTCAGGGCTAAAAAAAAAACTAGCTTCAAATTGTGCTATGCTCCTTACTGCGTCCTCCCCAAAACATTTTACCTGGCAAAAAGGGACTTGTCGTGGAGTGTGAGCCAGGCTAATCAGACTCATGAAGCTTTGTGAGCCGTGAATGTTTAAAGGGCCAAAGAAGAGTCTCTGTGAAAAACAGGGAACCGAACCTGAGTGCTCTTAGACAATCAGGCCATAGTTAGAAGCATATGCTCCATTCACATCATGCGAGTCCAAAACAGCCATTACCCTTGTTTTTTTTTTATATAAAGCTTTGATTTTGGGACAAAGTCCTAATAATCACTCTAGCCTACGCATGCATCAGAATAACAATAATAGTTTACATTTATTTTTAAGAGTAATTAAATGCCCAAACAAATTCTCTGGATCTGGAACATTAATTAACATACTCCGCACAGCAGAAAAACAACGTTTAATAAGAGACGCTGGGGCGAAAGTGCATTTGCAACCGAATAAAGATCCCATGAAAGTAAGAGTACCAGTGCCGATCATACACTTCTTGGGGCCCTTAGCAAAACTTTGTTAATGGGCCACCATCGAAATCTATTCAGAGCAGTTTCACTGTCAACAAAGCATGCAAGTTGAATTTCAATAAACATTAGTACTAATGACTATGGTATGGTATGAAAAAAGTATATAAATATGTAAAGAAAAACATTAAAGTTCCAGTCCGTAACTTTTTTAGGTTAAAAATGATCTAAATTAACATAACTAGCAAGTGGTCAAAACTATCTGCTCATCTTAGCTCAATTCAAAACGGTAAGCTTGTAATAATGTTTTTAATTCCATTGGTACTGGTATAGTAGATTTCCGCAGGGAATTCGAGCATGACTTTGTGTCACACATAACACATAAAGGAGTCTCGGCTAGTAACCTTTATTGAGTGTGAGGATGTTGGAGGTGGAGATTTATAGCCTTTCTCTCACAGTACTTGATATAATTAAACTTATTAATTTGATGGCGGATCCAAAAAGTTCAAACGACAACTGGAGATTCACCCACTGTAAAATGCAAAAATTTTGGACTGAGAGTTTAGAGAATGAGACTGCAACCGGGCGACAAGGATACATATTGGAAGGGCATTACATGCAGCCACGCAATGTTGATGTTGTAAAATGCATGTTTGGGCTGTTTTAACTGAAAAAAAAACTTCCTTGAACACATCTTAAAATATGTCAGTGCCATTGTTTTGTCTCAAGATGCACACTAACAATGTTTTTTTTTCTAAGTCACAGTTATAAAAGCTACTTAAATGCCCTAATTGAACTAAAACCTAATCTGGCTAGTCTAAGCCCTGTCTGTGAAACTGGGACATTATGGTTTATTTAGCAGTCATTCACTTAGATCATAGATGTAAAGACCATTTACAGCTCATAAATGGAGTTTACCAAGGAAACTTTCTTTTTTGATAATTATTGAAAACCAGACTCCATAGAATCTTGCTGTACTGATTTGGTTCTGATCAGGCAAAAATCCTACAGTAATTTTTTCCAAAAGTGTTTTTTCCAATAAAATCTAAAAATACCCAACTTGTGGTTTGGTCTGCCCGATCCCTGGAAATGTTAACAATTGTAATAGTGTTTAAAGTGCTTGAACCCCTAATAAACCAGTATAAGAAAAAAAACATTTCCACAGAACTCAAAGTTGAATCTGCATTTACAGTAAATTAGCATGTTATCAAAACAATGTTTACATTACATATGGTATATCACTTAAGTAATCTTTGAAAGCAAGAAGCCTACTCACCTTAGGTAGGTTGTGTATAGGGAAAACTGGTACTAAGTACGTCCTCTGCGAGGGGCGATTGATTTCAGGTCTTTATTGGAGCAGGAGCGGGCACTAAATCACTGTTAATTAATATGCTAAAACTTTCCCTCTAGCACTTATCTCTCACCACAGAAGCCTGGGCTTAATTATTTAATTACTGAAAGGAAAAACCCACCCTGACGGGCAGCTTCCAAAGCAAGACAAAATAACCTTTTTAAAGTAGTGAGGGGATATTTTAACATACAGACATAGCTGGTCGAACTATTTGCCCACTTATAAATATATAGAGTAATATATTATTATATGTAAATATGTTTACACACAATACAAGTGGTATCATTAGACATTTCCCTACAGCTTCTTTGAATAAAATTATGATGCAATATGTTGGAATACAATTGGTTTTGAGGTAATGTTTTGGTTTTTCTACAGTTCTTGCTCTTTATCGACAACTAACACATTCATGCATTTCAAATGTATGTCCATATTCAACAGAATGAAAGGATCTGTCAGGTGGACCAACCTTCCATGCCATGCCAATCGCCTTATCTAACCGCAGCAGTAGCTACAGAAAGCAAAATCTACAACTCAACCTTCAAGCATCTTATCATCTCAGAACATCAGGCCTCTCTCCTCATCCTGTACCTGAGTAAGTCCAAATAATGTAGCAAACCTTGAACATGCCTGTTTGTCTATCAATGTCATTTGCACTTCAAAGTGTGAGGAATGTTACCAGAGAGCGAGCGTCTTGTTGTCATATATGTTCGGGCGACTCGTTTGTTTGCCCCGCGGTTGTCTCTCTTTGGTTTGTGTCTGGCTGTGGTTAAACCTTTAGCATTGATGCTGCCTTATCTCTGCCACTCAGAGACTCTGCTCTCTCTCTCGCTCTCACTTTCTCTCTCGCTCACTCCAGAGATTGCCCTGGAGAAGGATGTGGAAGGCACACATGAAACTTTAAAAGAAGAGAGGGAAGAAAAAGAATAAAGTAACATCATAGAAATATTGTA
This sequence comes from Cyprinella lutrensis, assembly GCA_027497675.1. Lineage (NCBI taxonomy): Eukaryota > Metazoa > Chordata > Actinopteri > Cypriniformes > Leuciscidae > Cyprinella > Cyprinella lutrensis. The sequence goes on along the minus strand of JAOTRC010000010.1, from coordinate 2,919,311 downwards.
AAAAATATTGTAAAGGTCACTGAGATCACATCTGTGATTGTAGTGTGTGCAAAGTCTGAGGTATAAGTTAACTCATGCAGCACTTATAATGACAACAAATACTGAGACAGTGTGGAAATTGGTAGCACTTTATTTTACAGTACTGTTCTGCATGTACATATTGTTTATTATAATTATCACAGTAACTGGATAATAAGGTTTAGGGGTAGGTTCAGGGTGAGTACAATATAGTTACCTTATATTAACCATACTTCATTAAGTAAGTGCAAGTCTCAATCAAAACTTGAATGACTTTTTTTCTTTTTTGAATGACTCACAGAACACAGTTTGAAGAATGTCCTGGTTGCTCTTTTTACAAGATGGTTTTTGCATCCTTTTTTAAAAAAATCCTGAAACTATTTTACATTGTGGCACTTCATATGAATTCATGTGCAAAAACATAAGATAATACAAAAGTAATCATGAACGCCTCCCCTAAAGATAACTGTAACCATGGTGTAAGCAGATAATATGAAATGCACAAATTCACAAATTTCGCACCAGTTCACCAAAACCTAAAATTGCCATAAGAAATTGCCTCCCTTTGTTTTCTAACATTTATGGCTTTCAAATAACAAAAGTAAATAATAATACAATGGGTTTTTCTTTTGGAATCTTTCTAGATTTTGATTTCTAGATATTCGCAAGATTTCCTCAGTTCCCCTTGTTTTGTTTTTTGACATTAGTAATGTGGATCCTGTCCCTTTACATCACCTCGTCCTTGGCTCCACTTTTGCATCATCTCCTGTCACATTTTAATTTTCCTCTTCGTCTACCCTCGGCTTATGCCATGTTGCCACAATCCCAGTTGGTGTTGGCGTTCCCTGTAGAAACACATCCAAATCAATTGGCAAACCTCTTCACTCTTTCACTGTTTTCTTAGTCCGTCTCTTCTCGTTTCTTGTCTCCCGCTATCAGTGTGAAATTTGGGAGGAAATAAACAATAGCACATTTACAAGATTTGTAATGATATAAGTCAGAACACGTAAAACACATTGAAAGATTCTCTCCTTGTCGACAGTGAGAAGCATGGGCTTGTAAGACAGAGACCTCTGATAAATAAGTCTCGTCTTGTATTTGGGAATATGAAAAAAAAAATTGGTATCCCGTTGGTATATAAAAAATAGTATTTCAAAACATATGTTATGGTGTAATCAAACCCTTTATGAGTTAGGAGCCATGGGATAATCCCTTAAAATGTCCATTTAAACAGATCTTGAGGAGAAAAAGTCTGTAAATAAATGTTTTTTTTTTTATTAGAAAACGGTCCTATCGACCTTCAACTCAATGGAGGGATCAAACTTGAGTTACTGTAATTGAACAAAAGAAGAAATAAAATTGTTTTTCTTCAAACTGCTGCTAGATCATTGTTGTTTTAATTAAATGAATCAAGAAATCTATAGTGTATTTTATCAAAAGAAAAAAAAAAACAAAGAAAATGAAGGGAAAGTGTAATATGAGAGGAAAGAAAAGAGATGGCTCATTTGATCAATATCTCCCTGCCTCGAATTCAATCAGCGGGGATAAAAAGCAATTCTCCATATCGCCCAAAATAATACATCTCCATTACTCCAAACAAACTCCCATCATAGCTGACCCTTCGTTCTATACACACCTCACACACTCCTTATTTTTTCAATCTTTTTAATCTGCACAGAGATACAGGAGAGGAGGGGTAGACTTGATGGTTGATCGAGTCATGATAAATCAATCATCCCAAAATAACCCATGCTTTTGGCTCTCGTCATTTCATTTTCCTTACCCTTGAGCATTTTGAGGGGAATATCGGTTTGAAAACATTGCTTCAGATTTACAAGAATGTTAGCTGTAAAATGTGAAGAAAGGATGTGCATCCAAATATGCATGGGGATATACAGTACATGTCTGTCTCATTGTTTGATTCACAAATGGAAGTTGCAGCTGCTGTCCATCACTCAAAGGCAATCAAGAAACCAACAGCAATAACAGCATGACACATTCAGTATTCCCTGAGAGCATGTCTCTGTCAAGAAAACTCAGATGATTCGCATAGTCTCAAAATACTGATTCATGTTACAGAGGCTGGTAGAAAATAACTGCGGGATGTGAAGGCCCTGTGGGGAAGGTTTTGCTTATCTCTGCCTGTTTAAAATTCATTTCACTCCAACACACGTTATCCATTTCCTATACCTTTAGAGGCTTTTCATTATGATTTAAATTTAGAGTATATTTGCACACCGGTTGGTGTTAGAGGGCAGCACTACATGTTGATTAAAGATGGCTTTAGTTGCATAATGGCTCACCTTTGCCAAATAAATAATAATAAGAGAATAATGTTCCTTAAATACGGACCAAAGAAGACTAAAAGTAAAAACAACTTTGTCGTTTACATTTAAGGAGTGGTGGGGACCCTTACAAAAAATAACTTTATTCAAGTGTCCTCAAAAATATACTTAAAATTACACTTAATACTTGACTTATACTGTACTCGATATTTTGTTTGAGATCAACTTAAATGTATTATTAAGTATTCTAAGTATATGCCTACTTTCAAATAGTTTTACTTTAACATACATTGGTTGAAAATATTGATTTATAAAGAAAACAGACTGCTGTGATGTGTAGTTTTGGGGTTCTGCGTTAGAAGCATTGCTTACGCACATACAGTATAAGCTAACATGATCATTAAACATTAAACAGCATATAAAACTGCCTAACGTTCCTGAATGAAATGTTGAACCCATGAAGAGGAAATGAGTGTGAAGCTTTAGGGGTGTTGATGAACTCGATGTACTCCATCTGTGCTTTGATCATCATTCTGAATCCCATACAGATTTAGTCTTGTACTCTTGTACAAAAACATGATTTTCTCTACTTTTTTCCTCAAAATGTTTTTTTTTCTTATGAAACTTTGGGATAGTTCACGTCAAAATGAAAATTCTGTCAGTAATTACTTACTCTCATGTTGTTCCAACCCCGTAAGACTTTCGTCTTTTAATGGCTTTTAAGACTTTTATCAAGCGTCGAGAATGCTTTTTTTGCGAAAAAACAAACAAACAAAAATTATGACTGTATTCAACTATTAATTTCTTTCTCTTCTTTATCCACTAAAAAGTGGTCTAATTTAGTCCCTGTATTGAAATGGTACACTACAAGTAGGCCTAATACATCTATTGATATTAGCATATAAATTATGCTTAAAAATATATTGAACTTTACTTAAGAATAGGGTACTTAATAAAATAAACTTGAAGTAGGTCTACAGTTTAACTACATGTGACGCATGACTCAGCTGCTTTTACTATAGCAGAACTTTTCCAGAGCAAGTCTTTTTTTTTCCAGAGTGTTTTGAATGATGCGTTGTATTGCTCAAGCGACTTCACTTGTTTCTCTTGCCGGAACGTCCGATTTATTATTTCGGTATAAACGATTGCTGACTGGTCTGATTCCTCCTAGTGAAACGCTCCTCTCGCTTTCAAAATACAATTTAGTTAGTCTTCACACTGTAGGCCACATTTTTTTTCGTTCGCATTCGATGTTGCCACCCTACTTGAGATTGTTCATTCATTCAGAACACTCATTGCTCCCACAGCTCTGCATTTGTATAGGGATCTCTACCCATAACGATCTTCAAAAATGTATAGTTGTGCTTAAATATTTGTTTTCAATCTCGACACCAATCAATCAGCATAATATCTGTAGTATTCCCTTTCGATTGCAAACTGATTAATCTTGTATGGTACAAAAGGAGCTAGCCTAGCATATAGCCTGTAGATGCTACATTTATCACTCACTGACAGATGAGGCTCTGGGATGTTGCAGAACAGCATTTTTCCCCCTTTGAAAGATTCTTTTTCATTTGTCATGTTTATCTCCGCATATTCCGAATATTAGCTACAAGAAACAAAGCAGTTCAGACCACCTTGGAAGCTTTTATGTAGCATTGTGATTTAACATTTTAATGAAACCAAACCAAAACAAAGCATTGTTTACCTGTCAATGCTGATTAAAATGATAGCCCAGTGCTGCTGTATTATACGAGACTTTTTGTCATGACTGAACTGAAATGATTCATTTCCAGCTTTACTCCTTAACAACTGCTCGAAATAATTCCTGCCCATGGCTCTCAGACTCCCGCCAGCACTATAAACAGAGGGGTGTGACAAACCCTTTTAATTACATTCCCAATCTCAATCCTCCAATGCTTAGCTGGAGACATGGAAAACAGACCATAATCTGACAAGCGTCTGGAGGCAGATGGAGAAATCCAGTCTTCCCTTTAGAGAAGCAGTGAAATGTGGTGCATTTCCTCGCTCTTCACACCCTATTTACCCCTCTATCCCGTCCCAATCTCCCTGATGAGAATGGAGCGGGATCCAGGAAGGAAAGGGATGTGTGGCTACACACAGGCACAGTCCTTGTGGTCCACGAGCACCAAGGCAAAACCGCAGTGTGCCGAGAAGGTTCTAATTCAATGGACACGAGACAGGCTGAAACATACACCACCTCACGGGGAAATGGCACATTTGGAATTCAATATAAACTGACATAAAACTAACATCTATACTTATTAATAAAACATATAAATATATCCAGTCGGGGCTGGCCTGTCGGAAAAACTTTTTAAGGCACTTTGTCTGGGGGGTTGATATGCTGTGCTTGAGGGGGTTCCTGACATCTGGTGCTTGGGTGTGTGAGCAATTGCTATAATGCACTCACTCCATTACCTTGCCACAGTGGACAAACGGGTAATGGGTTTCTTAAAGGTAAACCCTTCCTTCTCTCTGCCTTACCTGCAAAGCTAAATCGAAAAGAGTTAGTGACTCTGACATTAGTAATTTAGATTCAGACCACCATATACGGTACTATTTAAAATATAGTATATCATGTCCATGTTAGTGACTTATTTAGTGACTTAGTGACTTATTATTTATTAAACCTCAATTAATATTGTATTGTTAATTGCTGTTCATGCTTACAATTAAAAAGAAAAATATTGAGGTAGAAAAATAAAAATATATATTTTTGGATGCAATTTTACTTCTGGGGATTTTTTTTAAAGATGTTCAATATTATTATTATTATATTTACTTGAAATAAAGGCAAAAACAATTATTTATTTATTTTTTGCAGTAAAATCTCTGAAATTTTGCTTTTAAGCATCTTTGACTGAATCTCTTGGATTTTTCTTTGACTGAAAGGATATCAAAACACTAGCAGCACCATTATATCTTTGTTCATACCTTTTTTAATACACGCCAACATGGAATTCATTAATCCTTATCCAGTCTGGCCTGACATTTTAGCTTTTTATATTCTTCCTTTGAATGTCTTTACTATAAAGAAAACAAAATCACTGATAACTCCTTTAAAGTTCTATGTCTTCTTTTAAATGCTCTACACCAGGGGTACTCAAGTTCAGAGGCCAAGGGGGCCACATTTAAACCACGTAAAATGTGAAGGGCCACTAATACAACTTGAATCGTAAGACTTTTATTTATGACAATATTTACAGTTTTTACTTATTTAGAAATGCAGTTAATTACCTATCTTGCTAG
>JAOTRC010000010.1:2894607-2909390 GCA_027497675.1 Cyprinella lutrensis | reverse complement strand
TTTCCATGACGCATGCGCGAGAACTGAACAAGAAGTAGTAGAAAATTACGTAGTTCTCACGCAGGCGTCATGGAAATCTCTTGAACTCTCGTCTCAGGCCCAGAAGGAAGAAAAAGAATAGTCGAATAAAGTTGTTCTCTTTGTTTTTTTTCCCGCACTAAAATTATTCTCGTCACTTGATATACATTTTCTTCGATGACTTTCTGGGCCGTCAAGTTTCAATCCCTTATAGGGTGGCTATGTGGTAGTGATACAGCTCTCAAATTTAATAAAAAATATCGTCATTTGGGTTCCGAATAACCAGGAATAACAGTGATGTTAAATTTCCTTGCGCTGGACCGCAGTTCGTAGGATAAAATAATTTGTTACTGAAAAAACACTTATGAAAATAGTTGAACTGTAGCCAAGTAAAGAGCGTTGTTGCCTTTTAGTTATAACTCTACAGCATGGCAATGTATGTGCATGAGTAAATCCGCATATACCCCAACATTTAAACCAGCTGAGATAGTCTGTGATGTGCCGCATCAAAATATTGAATCTAGAGCACAGTAGCCACCGCCTTTCAAGTGTCTTTGGTCAGCCAGGCGCACAAACTCAATTTAGAGGTAATGATTACTTTATTGACAAGCCTGTGGCTTGCTCACTGTGGTATTGGAAACGAAGCCTCTCTGCAGGTCCAGCTATGAAAGGAGAAGTTAAAGACGGACAGAGATGAGCAGAAAAGTGGAACATAAATCACAGCTCTCTCAGATGACGAGCTGTATGGTGAATCTAGCCAAAGGATTTGTCAGACATTTATTTACAAAAAAGCAATTGCTTTTCTACAGAGACAATGTGGACATCTTGTTTGTATGTGAGAACACACATCAAATATACTAGTTACATCATGATTTATTATCAATGAGAGTCGGGTTATATCTTAAAATGTACAATTGTTCAAAACTTTTTTTTCTTTTTTTCTAAGAGAGTATGCAGACTGCTTGTCACCTTCCAGTTTTTCCAGTCTTGCACAAGCATTTGAAACTGAACTTGTTTTTTAAGTATTGCTGCTTTTGTTTGATACCTTAGCAGCTGTAAATCCTATGGAAACAAAAGTCAAAATTTACAAAGCCTTTTCAGAGAGTATGAGAACATTAATTGCTCACTCTTACGTCGTTCCAAACCTACAAGCCTTTCGTCAAGCCCAAAAATGCATCAGTACTCTCCAATTAATGACAGAATTTTCATTTTTGGGTGAACTATCCCTTTAAAGGTATAGCCTATTCACCCAAACTAATAATTGGACCTCAACATCCTTCAAAATATGTATAATAAATATTTGTGTTGAATTTGAAGAAGAAGATTAATCCCCTCTTAAACCATAAAAACTCACCCGACTGACCTGCATGGCAAGACCACAATAGGCTGGTTTAAGTCGTTACTTCAGAAGGCTAATGGAAATCCAAAATGTATAATTTTTCTTGATAATCAATTTATATTTTACAAATATCAATGAATATATTGAAGTGAATGAATTTATATAGCTGCCAAACAATCACTTTAACTTCTTTTGAAGGACAAAGGACCTTTCTCGCTCAACAGCCACATTATCTCAGCATGCCAAAGCAAAGCAACATGCTAATGCTAATCAAGAAAAACAGTGGGATCGATCCTGTCACAATTAATCTTAAATGAAAGAATGATGAAAAAAAGGCATAGAGGGAGGAGAGGGGAAGATAACCGATGTTGTGTTCCTTCTTGAATATTTGATAGCATCTGTTTGTTGCGTTTAAATATGCTGTAGCTATTGTTCTCGGTCTAATCAGTATTGTAGGCATCACAGGAAGGTAATTGTGATTGAGAGAGTCTGAGTGGGTTTGTGTCACTATGCTGCTCAGAGCTACATGGGCCGCTCTCATCTGATTTGCATAACTGTGTTTTAATCAAGTTTATAATTGGCAGCTGCTTTTGGCCCCTGAACTGTAAAATAAATGCAATCTTTTGAAAAGTGATGGAGGGAGATTTTTGGGGAGGAGAGGGAAATGGAGGGTAATGCGTGTTTATAAATTTGTCTACATTTACTGCGCATTGTTTTGCACCGCAGGTACTGCAGGCAGCACACCTGTGTAAATGGAATAATAATGATGCACATGATTGTGTGCTAAAGGCAGCCACTGCTCCCACAAGGGCAGTAACAGGGAGGAGAAGATGACTGATGGCAGCCATGGTGGAGTTCTGCCTGCATTTTAACTGTCTTAGTTAAGGATTAGAACACCACCCAAGGGCTGTCACTACCTGATTAAGCTGGCAGGAAACAAAATAATCTTAAAATAGCTTGGTGAGAACATGCAAAAAGATTTAGCTTGAGTGTTTTTGTCTGTTTTTTCCAGTCCTGGGTTGCATTAATGTGTGTGTGAGTTTATTTAAAGAGATACCTCATCCAAAATCACCAGCCCTTCATATTATAACATTTTATCAGCAGGCTTCATATGGCTCAGAAAATAAATTCAATTTGTGTATACACTACCATTCAAATGTCATTTATTTGATGAAAAATACAGTAAAAACAGTAATCCCTAAACATTGTGTGATACATGTATCCTTTTCAGAGTTTGAAAATTTAAGTACAATATTCAACATCCATGTATTCCATGGAAGCAATGAAACGGGCTGAGTGAATAATGAAAGAATTATTTTTTTATAGAACTGAATTACATTATAATGCTGCAACACTGACTACGTTTACATGCAACCAGTAAACCATTTAAAACTGGGATATTAGCAATAATAACCCGGTCGCAAACGGCCATGTAAACACCGGCAAAAACCTGAATATGCTCATATCCTAGATTTTAAAAACCGGGATATTATACCTGTGGTACCCTTTTCTAACTCGAATTTTTGGTCATGTAAATGCGTATCGGCATATCCCTGTGATTTATCCTATGTGATTTGTGTTTTGCGCATGTTCTATTCGCAAGGAATCTTGGTCTTTTGAGTAGAGAAACTTAAGATAACTGTCTAGAGAAATGCTCTTTACAGAGACAGTTGGCTTCAGGAATAGTCAAATCCCACAAACATGACCAGTGTGTGTTTGTGTAGATGCTGATGATAAATTCAGGTCCATTTCCTAAAGAATTCATGGAGCGGGCTCTGTGATAGAAAAAGTACCCCACAGCTTAAACCCTGACCTTGTGATAACACAGACAATATATCTCCTTCCTCCTGTGTCTCTCTCCATTCATCTACGTCTCCCAACATTCGTCATTAGCTATCTGTGTTTTTATATCATTCCCTGTCTCTTTCTCCCTCTGTTTTTCTATCTTTCATGCTGTGTGCATGCTGTTTCTCCTCTCTTTTCCATGTGACCTCAAAGCTGGCCTTGGTCAGACCTCAGCTTGCACTGCTATCTTTCTCCAACTGAACACATTATACGCTCTATAACCTCTCTAAGCTACTTTTTCATTCTCCTGCCCTGCTACAATTTAACTCATGTATGATATTAGCTATGAAGTCCTAAGGACATGGATTTTTTATAACCATTGTGGGACATTGTTTTGCAGTGAAGCCAGCAATGTTTTGCCAGTGGGGTCAAAACTCTTTTAAGTGGAATAGACTAGAGTGAACTTTTGAACAGAATGTTTGATCTGAATTTTAACATTCTAGAAACTGCTATTACCTAATAAGAAACTCAGACTAACAAATTAGTAGGTAACCGCGCTCAGTTGAATGAGGTAGTACGCTATTAGCTATAATCAATTCTAATGTGAAGATCAGGGGAACCCAATAACGACTCAAGTATTGCCAAAGTATTACTAATTATTTGGAACAGTTTTCTAAAGTGAAGTAATGACTAAAGTCACTGTACGCTTTTGAGGTTTTTATAAGGCTTTTTTTAGAGGTATAGTTTCTGGTTAGTTATATACTAGAATGTTAAAATTGCGTTACTTATTTGCTCCTGTGTAGTTATTAATTAAGGATGGAACCGTATTCTAAAGTGTTACCCAATACAGAATCTTCAACGTCCTTAGCCCGGTGCACAAAGTACAGTTTTTCAGTCCTTAAAGAGTTACTTAATAAATTAGTTGCTTGTCAGTTATGTATAATGAGCCTGGGGAAAGTTTTGAAATCAGTCAGTATCTGGTGTGACCACCATTTGCCTCATGCAGTGCAATACATCTCCTTTGCATAGAGTTGATCAGGTTGTTGTGTTCGTTGTCCATAACATATGGCTGTCCATACCATAACCCCACTGCTTTGATTAAATACATCGATACGACCATTATCCCCATGAACTTTAATGGTCCAGTGGCAGAACTTTTTCTAAGTTTGTCAGAGGTTCTGGGTTCTAATCCGAACTAGTTGTATAGTTTATTTTCCTCATCAAAACCGATTTCAAGCAGGGACACGTTTATTTGTGCATTAGATTTTGTGATTTCACTGTAACAAATATAGAGTCCCTCAGTCTCTGCAACTGATAGAAGGTCTTGAAGTTGAGGTTTGGCCCGACGAGCTTCAGCAGATCAAACTTTTAGTTTTTTCTATTTTTGCGGAGTTTGTGTTTGGAGTCTGTGTTGTGCTGTAGGCAGGTTGTTTTTGGGTGTCATCAGACTCCATGTCTTTAGCTGCAGTGCCGTCGCATAGACTGTATATAAAAAGAAGAGAGGCTCGGGGGCATGCATGCATGTCACATCCGATGGCTTTAGCAGAAAATCCAACCCGGAGACTTCACATAAAAAGAGGAATACTAGCCTTCAGAGGCAATGTAATGTGTGATTACAACCCCTTCACATAAAGGCAATAAAAAAAGCATTCATTTTAGAAGAAAAGTTACATATAGCACCAATTGAACTATGGCCTAATCCTGGCTTAATCTAAGCCCCATCTTTGAAACTAGGACAATATACAGTATATGTATGTTTTAAGCTCTAAATTCAGAAATGTCTGAACATTGTTTAAAATAATTAAATTCCTCTATTCATGATGTTGATGATAAACGTTATTTTACTTATTCAGATATAATAATTGGTGATGTTTTCAGTTTACATCATTAATAAGTGAAAAATGTGTTTTTTTAAATGTGTCTAATAAAGTTGAAATGTTTTTTTTCTTTTTTGTCTAACTTTCAGAGAACAAAGGCAGTGAGAGTAATCTCAAAGAGTACTCAGTTAAACAATTGTGTAATGTCTCCAGGAGCCAGATATAGAGAAACAGTCAATGGAATGAAAACAGGCAGGCCAATGACATTTCAGAGCATGACGAGGCGCAGAATGTGCCAAAAGCACAAATAACAGATGTCACGTCACTGGCCAAGAAATATGCAACAAAGCCATACATATGCAAGCACAATCTGGCAGTATAGTAGATGAGACATCCCTCCCTATGTAGAACTTACACAAAGGATGATGAGGCCCATCTCTTTTCATTAAAATTTTGTTTTTAGCATCATAAATTGCATTAGGCACTGCATCTCTCAGTACAGTGGGTTGCTCTTATTAATGACTCAAGCCAAGAGCAGGGACGCCGTCTTCTGATTCGCTGTCTCCTTGAGGCACGACGCCCAAAGAGCAGGCAAAGCAAATTAATTGGATGAGCAGAAATGCAGACAGTGGAAAATTGGAGTTCTCGATCTCGTAATGCATTCATCATTTCTTTTTCTTGTTTTTGTGCCACTGTTGGATGCTCACTAGTTCTTAAAAGTACGCTCACTGCAGTCTGCTCACAACTGCATTTCAATTTGTCTTCATTTGGACATTATTGCTTTTACATTCAAGGTTGTCTTTAAACTATTGATGACAAAAGCACTCCACGGATATGAAACGGACAGCACTCATTTTCAAAAATTCAAAAATGTGTCATATTATATACATTTACATACATATATAAACTGCATGTTTGACTTGTCTAAACTGAAGGCAACTTGCTTTCACAGGTGCAGTTATGACACAAGGTGTGTCATATGCACCTCTGTGAAGGACTCTAAGCATCAAACAGAGCCCCTGTGCTTTAAGTCTTCAGGTGTTATAAGAGCCTTGGGTTCTTGTACCAGTTGATTGTGCGCAATATCAACACTCTGATTGGGGAAAATTATGTTTGGCATTTCAATAATGTGCAGTAGCTCATTATTGAAGTTGCTCATTCAAGCTCTTCTACAGACATGTCCCACATCTGTATCCAGCATGAGAACATACAACACACAATGTTGCTAGAACACTCTTGCCTGAGCATAACACAAAGACAAATTAGACCTGTCGAGAAAATGACCATGAGAATGTGTGATTCCACAGGCGTCTTGTAGCCATTGCAGATTTATTTTTCGGTGGAAAAACAGATTTTGAAATTTTGAGGTAGGCCAATTATGCTTTGTAGTTATGCAAATTATGCTTTGTCCGAAGAGCAAACACACACAATGAATTGGAGATATGTTTCCCCACTGGAAAAGTATCTTTATTATTCTCATAAAAATTAATTGGGAACTTTGGTAACTTGAATTGGTAACACTGGACAGTTTTGGGTCCAATTTTCACTATTAACTAGTTGTGTATTACCATGTATATTACCAAAACATTGGCTGTTTATTAGCACTCATAAAGCACATATTAATGCCTTATTCTGCATGACCATATTCTAAATCCCTTAATCCTACCCAATACCTAAACTTAACAACTTTACTAACTATTAATAATCAGTATGAGATGTTTATTGAGGTTAAAGTCATATACTACTAGTTAGTCAATAGTGAGAATTGGACCCTAAACTAAAGTGTGACCCTTGAATTTGGCTATCTGTATCTGTCATAAAATGCTTAAATTAATGAGTCCTCAAGTGTTAGTAAATTGTCATGTCAACTAATGTAGCAGAAGATTAATGATGCTTTTTTTTTTAATTTCGCAAGATAGACACATTTATCATGGCTGAAAACATTAACTATTACAACGGGCCACTCTCAGCAATGGTCATGTATTAGGCTACTTCAATGTAATCATATAACTATTGAATATCATGTTTGACAGATACTGTATAGCCTTTGACTGATGGAGAACACAGCAGTGAAAAAACAGAAGTGCAAATTCATTTCTCAGTGCAAATAAAAGGAATCTGCTAAATGAAATCAATAAAGGGGAAGCGATATGATCATTATCAAGGGTAAATAAAGGGGACGTGAATGCACCATAATGGTCTGAATAGCGAACAAGAGACAGATTGTGCCTCTATTTGAGTTGTTGTCAGGATAATTACAAACTTCCTTTTGCCCACTGAGGCTTAGCACAAGTCCTCTTGACGTGCATTTCTCTCTTCCCGTGTCTCTCCATGACAGAGTGAGCACTCCCTTTTCTCGTTCTGTTTTCATTCTGCCTGCATCCTTTTTCATCAGCAGCATCAATTTATTATCAGATAAACAAAAACAGTCATTACATTATCCAGGATCTGTTGGGATGATTGTTCAATTGAAAGTTTAAATATTATTATAATGGCAGTTTCATGAGGGATTACAATACAATCAGAAGCATTTTTAGGAGAGAAGCAAAATTATTGTATTTATACACATCCTTTATTCTTACAGCAAATCAAACGGCAGAGAGGGAAACACATTCGATGCTGTTTTTCATACACATGCACACAAATTTACACACTATGACAATGTTGGCAAGCTAACAACAGAAATTTCTTACTGCTTGAAAAAGCTTATCATCATATTAATGGTAACAGATAAAATATGCCATACATATTCAGCTGGGGCCCAAATCCCCAATGCAGAATATTCAAATACAGAGAGAAATGAAAAATAAAATCTCAGTTTTTCATTACATGTTTTTTCTCTAATTCTTTCCTCTTCTGACAGACAGTAATATATCCGAGCAACTGCTGAATATAAATCAAGTTTTTCTTCTGTGAAATATGATAATCTGTAAATTTATAATAATTGGAACCGAGAAAATGTGGGCTGCTAAATGACTTGTCTAAACCATATGTGCATTAGCAGAAAGAAGCATACTGACTTCACCTTAAAGGAGTAGTTCACTTTAAAACAACTTTTGCTGATAATTTACTCAGCCCCATGTCATCCAAGATGTCCATGTCTTTCTGTCTTCAGTCGAAATGAAATTAAGGTTTTTGATGAAAACGTTACAGGTTTTTTCTCCATATAATGGACTTCAATGGACCCCAACCGTTGCAGGGTCCAAATGAGAGTTTCATTGCAGATTCATAGGGCTTTAAACGACACCAGACGATGAATAAGTGTCTTATCTAGCAAAATGATTGGTGATTTCAAAAATAAAAAAGTTTAAGTTTTATAAGCACAAATGCTCGCCCTGCTCTGTTCTTTAATTCGCGTTCATGACTATCCTTTTCTAACTCGTTCATCAAAATAAATCTTTTTTTCAAGTCATTTGTTTCATTCAAAGAAAAATGTTACTTTTTTTAGTGTACAACAGCTTGTCACCTTTATAGGGGAAATATGTCCCTTATCTACCCTGAATTTGCATATGTACTCAATAGTAATATGGACCCTTAAGGTGATACTATCAATCACTTTACTGTAGGAGTAAACGAGGTAAAAAATTGTTCCTTTAAAGGCACTGCCTCAGTGATACGCTGTTATACCACCCCTAAAGGTAAAATCTTTGCACATTATTTTGTATATTGAGGAACCATCAAAGTTTCTCTTGCGCAAACATAAGCGCCCTTGCCCTCAGAGTACTTGGACATGACTGTGATTACAAGAGGTAAAACGATATAAATACTGTTCGTTTTTTCACACAAACCGCTCGTTTCGTGTCTTGTGTACTTATATTTATGAGTCATTAAATCATGTTTAATTTGGACTTCGCTGTGCATGCTCTTTGAGGTGTATGTACCCCATAAACCTCCAAAATATGAGAACGGTTTGACCTGAAAATATCAAAATAGAAAATACTGTGGAAATAAGACACCTACATCTCGGATGCCCTTGAGGTAAGCTAAAACATATCAAAAATTAATTTCAAAGTGAACTATCCCTTTAATACGAAAACGTACCGGTAGCCAATGAAGTCTAAAAATCGGAGTAATGTGGGAATATTTCTTTGTGTATACTGCAGAGTTCTGAATATCTTGAAGTTTATTCATAGATGAGTCGGGTAAGCCACGGTTTGAACCACGTGAACCACGGTTTCAGCATTGCTGATGTTCAGAAATGGACGCAAACGTGCGATATTAAGAAGGTGAAAGAAGGCAGACTTAGTGAGAGAGGACTTTATTAGTATTAGAAAATAGAATAGAAATTAATATTAGATTAGATCAGATTAATATCCCCATTAAACCAATTCCTTAAAAATAAGGATTCATTGGTCGCGTTGTAACAAACAGTTTAATAACACTTTGGTCTTTTTTAATCTAGAGGACAAGATTACATCCATCCTTTGACAGCCATGCTCTTGTTTTCCTCATTGTAATGACAGTGACGTAAACTGTATGCAAACTGGAAATTATAATGTGTGCGCACAACAAACGTTTTGCGTGCACACGCGATAGTCTTTATTTTTTTTATTTTTGCAGAGGTCCCTTTAGGGGCTCCGTAATTATCAATGATGAAAAGTTTTTGTTTTCTTTTCAGCATTTTGATAAATAGAAAGAACAGAAATTTGAAACATTATGTCTTTACCGTCAATTTCGATCAATTTAATACATCCTTTCTTAAAAAAAAAATCTTACTGGTGTAAAAATTTTAAAGTACATATAATAAAAAACGATATAGTTTGGGAAGCATTTACTCAAATTTGGACCCTGGTTAAAGAGCAGAACATCTAAAACGTTAGGCACTGGGTTAACTTCCTCTTTAAGGTCTTCTCTGTCTTTAACCACAAAAGCAGAAATGGTTCTGCATAGGCTTAAGCAAGCTTGCCAAAGTGGAAGTGATTTCTGATCAGATTCTAATTTTGAAATGTACTTGTTCTGAAATGTGCCTCTCACTGTGTCGCTGGAGAACAGGCCCGACCACCTGTTATAGATTACATACTCTGATGTGCAGGAAGAGCGAGACCCAGCGTTTTATGTTCAAAAATGCACTACTCATAGTTTGCATTAGGGTGTGTGTATGTGTGTGGCATGTGTCCTAGACTCAAAAACTTCCCCGAAGTGACTGTGGAGTTACTAAGAAAAGCAGACGTCTGAGAGCACTCAAACATGTTATGTCACTCCAATTCAGCGCTTGCAAAAGCTGCATTCCATTCTCTCATGTTAATTTCTGACAGCTGGTGGAGCACGTCAGGGACAGAAGAAAGCTCGAATGAAAGAATTAAGGAAGAAAGTGTTGCAGAACACAATGAAAAACATCCAAACGTGGAGGAGGGGAATTTCTGGCCAAGAAAAGTGCAGAATCTGTCAGGAAGTCGGCTGCACTAGAAAGCACCTCTGGCCAAAACGTATGTTCCATAACCCAAGTCAAACCGCTAAACCAAAATGTTCAGTAATATATTAGAGGAAACAAATCAGAGTCAAGTCCAGAGAGGGCTCCGATCCACATCAGGCATGCCACAGCCCAGCGGCACGCACAGAGTTCATTCATCTTCTGCAAATGATACACGCTCATATTTCCTCTGCACATGGAAAGCCGCTGGGAAAACTAAAGTCCATTGAATGAAAGGACATGACTGTCACTGCATTCAGGTTAAAAGAAATATGACTACTCTGGATTTCATTGGTTTCTATGGCTATTCTGCAAATATAGTGTAACCACACCACATACAAACTACGAGCCAATGTAACAGCCATGTAAAGAACTGTTCAAGATGTAGGTCGTCTTAAAATTGAGCACATTTTGCACTTTGCAAACTTCTGCAACTCCTATACGTCAAAAAAACATTTCAGGTCGGCATTACACCACAAAACATATGCAATCTTTGCTGAAAGCTGAGAATAGACAACATTCATGTGGAATATGAACTGTGATTCCTTATACAGGACATGCTGCAATTTTACGTCATTATCAGACCTTGATATAAAACAATTATTATACATATATATATGACAAAGTAAAGCCTAGTTTTATTTCTGAATGTAATTGCATTTTATCATCTACAGGGTTGTCAGGGGCATTCTGGATTTTATTGTTAGATTATTATTATTTCTTTTTTTTTTTAGATTTGGTTTGTCCACTAAACTGGATGGAATCTGACAAAGAGGGCACAAATTTTGGAGTGAACAATGAAAGTAAAATAAAAAAAAAAACATATTCTTCGAATTATGGTTGCTTATACGACCCTTTAATGTCCAAAATCAGCATTCAAATATTTCCAATCATTTTGCTTTTCCATTGATCATTTTTTCAGACAAATAAGACCTAAAGACCTAAAAATTGAGGTCAATACATACTTCTGTGGAATCGTGCTGTGATGAAGCAGGAAGTGCGAGGCATTCATTTTTTTCAACGTGCAGCTCGAATCTGTGAAAATTATTTCCAGATTGCATCTCTGCATGTTCCAGTGGCTCATACCTGCCTGCTGCCCCCAACTGTCCAGCAGCCGACACTACAAACAGAACGCTAAAACAGTGACATCATGGCACAGGACAATGAAGACAAAATGTCACATATTTTGACAACATATTTTATCTACGTGTGAGTACTATCAATTTTGAGAACGACCCTTTCTTTGAAACCATTCTAGTTGTAAATACACTATCATTCAAAAGTTTGGGATTGGATCATTTTTTGTTAAGGTTTTTAAAAGTCTTATGCTCATCAAGGTTCAAATGATTAAGAACAATACAGTAAAAAATAAATAATATTATTAAAATTTATTTACAATTTTTTCTACAGTTTAATATATTTTAAAATGTACTTTATTCCTGTGATGGCAAAGCTGAATATTCAACAGCAATTACTCCATTCTTCAGTGTCACATTATCCTTCAGATATCATTCTAATATGTTGAGTGAATGCTTAAAAAAAAACATGTATTATTATCTAAATTGTTGAAAACAGTTGCGCTACTTAATATTTTTTTGTGGATGCATTTTTTTTTCAGGATGTTTAGATGAATAAAGTTAAAAGAACAGCATTTATTTGAAAAATAATTATTTTGTAACATTATAAATGTATTTACTGTCACTTTAAATCAATTTAACGCATCCTTGCTGAATAAAGGAAACCATTGCTTAAAAAAAGTCTGTTGGGATATAAGCTAAATATTTCTAAAAGCGAATCCTCCCCAATCAACCAATTAGCTGTAGCCATATCGCCATCAACTATACCCTTTAAAATAGCCAACAAAGGATTTAAATACCTTGGCATCAGTTACACGATACTTGCGAACAATGCGAGAGCAAAATCTGACTTCATTAATGACAGTCAAGTCCGATTTACAAAGATGGAGTTGCCTTCCTTATCCTCGGCCGGTAGGATACAAATTATAAAAATGAATGTGTTACCAAGATACTTTTACGTTTTTCAACGTACGTTTCAACGTACCAAGTCACTTTTCACAGTTATAAATGACATTATTTCATCATTCATCTGGGCTGGTAAACGGCCTAGGGCAAGTCGTACACTGCTTTGTAGGAACAGATCGGCTGGGGGACTGGGTATACCCAATCTAATGGGCTAGTACTCGGCAGCGAACATGCATAAGATAATATCTGGGTTTACTTCCCCTCAATCCATTTGGTGCCAGAGTGAGTCTGCCTCCTGCTCCTCGTCGCTGCTAGCTTTAACATGTAGCACAATGCCCTTCTCCCTGTCAAACTTTACCTCTAATCCAGTTGTTGTTGGAACTCTAAAAATTTGGACGCAAATAAGACGTCACTTTGGATGGCTCACTGCCCCTCTAGCAACTCCTATTTGCAACAATCACCTGTTCATTCCAAAGACTGACTCACAATTTTTAGTTTTATAAAAAAAAAGGGCTGCGTAGGGAGACCTGTACATTGATGGTATATTTGTGAG
Source organism: Cyprinella lutrensis (assembly GCA_027497675.1). Classification (NCBI taxonomy): domain Eukaryota; kingdom Metazoa; phylum Chordata; class Actinopteri; order Cypriniformes; family Leuciscidae; genus Cyprinella; species Cyprinella lutrensis. The sequence continues at coordinate 2,896,486 of JAOTRC010000010.1, read as the reverse complement.
CTCCAACCAATTAATTTCTACCTTCAATCTACATAAATCAGACCTTTTCCCAGTGCTTCCTGTAGTGGAACTGTGCGAAAAAAACATGCCACATCATTCTCACAGATACCAACACCCACCCAACAAAGGGTGTTGGTAAAACCCTTTGGTAAAACCCTTTGACAGTAAAACGCTGTCAAAGGGCCATATCTCCTTTTTTAAATAATTTATTGTCCTTAGCCAGTGAATCTATTTACATAAGATCAGCATAAGATCAAGATGAACTGGGAGTCAGAACTCCAATTGAGTCTCTCTGAGAACTTCTGGGAGGGAGCCATAGGGGCTGTTAACTCATCATCCAGCAGCCCGAGACTGTCACTAATACAATTTAAAATCTTCCAGAGGTTGAACTATAAGGACAAACTATCAAAGCTCTATCCAGACAAATTTTATGAGAATTACAGCAGATGCACGCAGGCTCATTGCAATCTGACCCACATGTTTTGGGCATGCCCCAAGTTGTCTGAATTCTGGCGACTATTTTTTGAAGGGGTGATAAACAGAGAAATCAAATTTTCCTTGAGCTTTTGACATCTAAGAGGTCATTGTGGTGAGCAGGATGGCCGAGGGACTTGAGAGAAAGTCGCATCTCTCACGGAGGAGCGGAAGCATAAAGGGGGACCGACGGAGTGGATGATCGAGAGAGGAACAGGCCTGCTTATGTTTGTATTTTATATCTTATTTTGGTAAACCAGTAGTCATCTGTGCTGGGCTGCTGGCCGGTAGTTATGTTTTATTTGGGTAGCCAACAGTTCCGAGAGGAACTACTGGCAGGTATTTTGTTTGTTTATTGCATTTAAATAAAGCTTTATTTTTTATTGTTATCTGGTTCCTGCCTCCTTCTTGCCTGAACCTTGGTACACTGGTTCCGAAACCCGGGAAGAGCGAGGAAGGCGCCGTCCGAGGGTCCTCGTCGCTGTGGGGAATCCGCGGTGGCATTGAGCATGGTGCGCGAGTCGCTGCCGCTTGCCGTGGGCTGGAGCCTGCTGCTGTCCGCTGCAGAAGGGGAGGAGGAGGGAGTGGGGGACTCGCAGCCATGGACGCTCGAGGTGGGACACCTGAGCTCGCTCTTGACCGCCTGGGAAATGGAGGGGCGGCTGCCTTCCAGGAGGGAGAGGAGGACACACCGCCGCTTGCTGTGGGCCGGAGCCTGCTTCCATCAGCCAGTGAAGGGGAGGAGCAGGGAGCGGGGGACTCCTGTCGTCTGCTCAAGGCACCCGATGAGCTGTCGCCGTCCACCGGGGGTGGGGGAGCGTCGAGGCGTCCACCGAGGGCCATCCAGTGTTGTCGTCGGGCACCGCGGAGGAGTTCGCCCAGCTGGTGAGGGACAAGATGGCAGCGCATTGTGGAAGCCGGACCAATATTTTTTCTTTCCCTCTCCCCTCTCTTGTGTCCGTCGCTCTTCATGCTTCCGTCTCCGTTTCCCTCGGCTCATCGATCCATACCCCCCAGGGATCGCCGCCAATGGGGGGGGAGTAGGCACAGTCTTGGGTGTACCCCCCGGCCTGTGAGGGGTGATGGGGGTATGTGGTGAGCAGGATGGCCGAGGGACATGAGAGAAAGTCGCGAGGCCGTTGGTGCGATTGCTAATGAGCAGCAACTTTGAAGCACACCGGTCTCGCATCTCTCACAGAGGAGCGGAAGCATAAAGGGGGAGCGATGATTGTTATCCGGTTCCTGCCTCCTTCTTCCCTGAACCTTGCTACAGTCATCATATTATAAGAATATCCTGTAAGTATCAGAACTGAAAACGTCTTTGTTATTCCAATAAAAGCTTTTATTGACACCAGGCTCAGCAAACGACTCGTTTTTCAAAGTGGGGAACTATGACGTCAAAGAG
>JAOTRC010000010.1:2851807-2871119 GCA_027497675.1 Cyprinella lutrensis | reverse complement strand
AGGCGTGGTGCATGATGGTAAATGGAGTTCTGAAGGCAGTTAGTATTCGGGTGAAGTCTCCCTCTGCTGGCGGAGAGGAGGTGGTGCAGGAGCCTGCTCCGTAACACCTACACAGAGAACCAAAAAAAATAGGTGTGTATTTAAATAAATAATAGTTGACAGAGTTGAAAATGTTTTTTATTTTTTTTAATCTGTCCAAACACAGGGGCTGAATACTTATGCCATGTTATTTTGAATAGATTTCTTAAAATAGTAAAATTAAAACCGTTAACCTTGAACTTCAAAGCACTTAACCAAAATCCCAGAGAACAAAAGGTCAACATACTTTTACAGGAACCCGCAGGCTATTTCATTGTTGGTGCATCTTAAACTTTCAAACACACAGTAAGCCTCATTCTCTGAGGTCAGACATTCACAGTGGGTCTATAGAGCCAACAATCATCACCAACATAATGTAATATCCACCCTAGTACATGAAAAGAGCTAGGGGGTCTCATTCTAGTAAATAAATAGCTTACTTTTCCATCTTGGTGTCCTCTCATGATTCCTTTAAATAACAGGGGTTTCTCTATCACTCTAGCATCCTGCTGACATCATCATACTCCACAGTGGTGCTCTGCCCCATCCATGACCCCTCTACATCACCTCAAGGACTGACATTACCCTTTTAGAACACATGGGGGACAGAAAGGAAAGAGTGGAATAAATTATTAGACTCTGCATCAATACTAAGATCCACAACTACTGTACACCAGATGTGGAGAACAATGACAGAGAACAATTTAACACATTTGTTTAATTGATAGTTCACCAAAAATGAAAACTGTCTTTAATTGTTGTTATTCTTGTCCATCCTCCGAGCTACTTGATTATCACTTTTACCTTGTGACATGGTGCTCCATCATGGTGGAAAATGCACAGATCATCACTGAACTGCTCCTGGATCTGTGGAAGAAGTTGCTCTTGCAAGATGTTTTGTACCATTCTTATTCATGGCATGTTTTGGGCAGAATTGGAAGAGAGTCCCAACTCCCTGAAAAGGAACATCACACATGGATGGTCTCAGAATACTTCACTGTTGCCACGACAGGACTCAAGGTAGCAGCGTTCACCTTTTCTTCTCTGGACAATCAATTATCCCAAACAGTCGGGAGGGGGGTTCATCAGAGAAAATAACTTTGCACCAGTCTTCTGCAGTCTAATCATTGTATGTCCTGACAAATGTCAGTCTGTCTTTGATGTTTTTTCTTGGAGAGATGTGGCTTCTTTGCTGCCCTTCTTGACATCAGGCTTCTGTAATAAAGTCTTGGTCTTGCTGCCCTTGCATACTCCTGCTGCCAATACTGAGCAAGCTCTGGTGGCAACATGATTCCGCAGCTGACTCCTCAGTGGGAGATTGTCCTGGCACTTTCTAAGACTTTAGAACATCTTGAAGTCTTCTCTGAAATTGAAAATCTCTCCTTTAAGTTCTTGGCGATACTGTAAATGGTTATTTCAGGTGCAGTATTTTTAGCAAGAACACATTGATTGGAAACATGCGGTAAAAAAGTTGTTGCTTTTTTTAAGTTCAATCAACTTAAATGTTTAAGTTAAATTACATTACACTGACTAAACGGGTTGAATCTTGTGTAACTAAAAAAAGTTGAAAATTGCAAAAATTATTTTGATGAGTTAAAGCAATGTAAAAACAGATGCTGTCATAACTTATTAATCATATAATTTTTCTTTATATGATTTATATGATATATTATATATCATATTATATAAATATATTATATATTTATATGAGAGCACAATTTGTTTGAATGCAAATACAATTTCACCGCTAGATGGGAAAAATTCCTACACATTGTCCCTTTAAGGAATCTTTTCAGATATTACCTCAAAAAAACAAATGGATATGCATGGCCACCTCTCAGCCCAATGTGGCAGAAATGGGAGAAGTTTCTGATTAGATCAGAGAGTTACTCACTCCAGAATGATGGCAAGAGTGCCAACACGTCACATGCCTTTCACTCTCCACTGCCCCTAATCAAGGGCTCTGTTCAGCAGATGGGTGGAGGCAGGGTGCTTCCCACGAATAGAGAAGGGGAATCGCTTAAACGAGATAAGCAACAGCATGGAGGCCCTCTGCATCACACTCTAATGAGGGAGAATTGAGTCCTGCAGACTTTATGCGAAAACAGCTTGAGGAAGACTGAACCGAGAGCTTTTTGAAAGACCGTTCTTAATGAATTGAGGGGGAGATACTAAAGGTGAATTAACTTTAAAACCTTAGTTTTTAAAAAGAACAGCTATAGCTTATTCCAAAAGCGTGTTTAAAACTGTAAAGAATAATGTTTTGAAAATTGTGATTAAATGTAACAGAAAATACAACAAAACTCTAACAGAATGATAAGTAAGTAATGATTATTTACAATATCCCAAGCAAACCCAAGCTGATTTGGTCACTCTCAAAACATGGAAAAAATCTGACTGTGTGATGCAATTGACCAATCAGAAATGAGTATTTGCAAAGACCCAAATTTTAGTAAAAACTTAAATATCAACTTAATTAAAAATCTGACAAGAAATTATAATTATTATTATTATTATTATACATTTTTCAGTATCACTGTGCCAACTCCAAAATGAACTATAGACATAATTGTCTGATTGCTTTAGTTGCCAATTTATCTTAGTTGCAGAGACATAGGCCTGCTTACTGAAAATGCAGACACTATTGCAGATTGCAAAGAAATGCAACGATAAAGAATAAATCAACTAAGAAGTGATTTATTAAAACATTTAATATTGTGACTTGTATTTAGCAGTCAAGAGGGATTCTACTCATTTATATGTATGGCTGTACACTTTTGTTCATGGTTGTTTTGAATATCAGCTTTCTTAGTCTTCAAATCCATACATGTATTAACTATAAATCTGAGTGAGCTGATTTGGTTTACTTGTAGATTATTTTTGTCATGCACTTCCCAAGAGTACTTCAAGCATGGAGCTTCTAAGAGCAAGCCTGGGGCAAAAAAACACATTAGGAGATTTGGAGGGTCTAAATACACTGTTTTCCACCCAATAAGACTTCAGCAATCAGCAACAACCTAAGATACAATCACAACCTCTACATTTTAAAATATATGGTAAGAACCACAGACTATTGTAGTAGTCTTCACAGTCACAGTGCAATGCACCTGATTTTATGACAAATCAGCCACAAGTATTTTCCAAAGCATGCTTAATTAACCACCTGTGCAGGATATTGACAAAAAAAGAGAATACAGAGTTATTAATCATTGACTTTAAACATATGGTACCTTTAATTGCATTCCGTTGTAATTATGGTGCAGATTATTTTTCATTAGGCACCACTACCATCACAGATGGATCAAGCTCATATTTGGAGCATTATGAAGCTATCTCACCCAAAATAACTCAGAGTTGCCATCTTTTTTTCAGTTAAAAATTGCTCATAAAACATCTTGTGAAATTTTTGTTTCAGCCATATTTTAGGCCTGGAGGTTTTTACACTTTTTAAATCCATTTTTTAAAATGTTGTTCAGCCCTGGCTGTCTCAAGCGTATACTGCAAGAAACCATGAATGAGCCATAGCTTCTGTGGTTTTATGGCTATAGCAAATGCTGGCTGCTATGAATTCAGAGTCACAGCGTGGTACCTACTTTCCTGCTTGAGGTTTGAGCCAATGTTCCTAGAGCACAGTCCTCTGCCAGCATGACTGACCTCTACATGACCCTAGTTCCTTTCTAAGCATGCTTTCTCCCCCTTTGTTTAAAATTGGATGGGTGGATGGATGGATGGATGGATGGATGGATGGATGGATGGATGGATGGATGGATGGATGGATGGATGGTTGGTTGGATGGCATTTCAGATGCAACAGACCTTGAGACATACTCAGGAACATTCAAATAGAGCGATAATGTCGAATTTATGTGGAGAATCACCAAGGATGATTCACATATCAAGGATCAATTTTATTGGCAGTGAAAACAGTTTCAAAACATCACATCTGAATGACATTTTTTTCTGCCATATCTTGGTGGATTAGACATGCTGTTAACAGTTCTCCTAGGCCCTCATCAAAGAAATGGCCTAAACATAATGAGATCCCTTTGGTACTGCATTCACATTTATGAGGGTCTGGAGGGTGTTGGAAGCACCAGAAGATACAACAATGATACATGACGACTTTTAAGTATCTATGACCTAATTTATACATAGACACACTTCCAATTAAACATAATTGTCCCACGGTCAAATTGTTCTGGAAACCACTTTTCGCTGTCAAACAGCAAAACCAAGAACAAACCTCAATGTGCTGATGTTAAACTGAATGAACAACTCAGGCAGTCTTTTGTTTAACCAGACACAAGTTAAGCATTAATTTTGAGGAACATGAGAACGTGTTACAAACAACCCCAGAATAACAAAGAAACACATTCAACAGCATTTAATAGTTAACTTTGCTAGTCTCTAAGCATATCACAAGGCTGACACTTTAACACACACTAACTGCTTTCCCCCCAGAGAGAACAGCACAGACGCTCTCTGATCTTAGAACAGAGGATCAACACGTCTGTCAGGGGTTGTGGAAGAATAAACAACAGGAGCAAACTGGTTTTGAATGAGGAAGGGTGGGGGCGAGGGCTGTTAAGTTGTCAGAGGAAATACAATGTGCCGATTTGCCCGCGTTTCCTCCCGCACGTTCGGCTGACAACAAAATATCACCCTAGTCTGGGACTAGTCACGGTGCTCATTTTAAACACACAGATAAAAGTGTGGAAGAACATGGCCCCTTGTTGCCTTTTCTAAGATAAGGAACTATTGAATCATGAGGTGGAATTTAAATTGTCCCCACATGTTGAATTGGAATTGGATGAGGAATTGACTGAATAGTAATTCAAAGAAATGTAATACAAATAATGCATTCTAGGAAATAATTGTTTTCCTATCCTGGTCCAGAAAAGTGAATCAATTCAAAATAATGACATTTATAAACTAGAATCTTGTTTGCTATTTCAATTTGAATTCTATTGCAATTCAAGGATTCAAGATTTATGGAAGAAGAGGCTGTTTCACGATCCACCTCGACCAGAACTTGCAGGTCAGCATGTTAAAAATTCAGACAGGTGTCAGAGAAAAACACAGTATAGCGATTGAAGGTAAACAAGTGCATTGACCAACAGCTGGCAATATAATTATTGCTGAAAAGCCAAACAGGAAACACCAATTACCAGTTTCTGTCAGTGCTTAGTCAAGTTGTTCACTCTTCAACATCCAAAAAGGCACAGCTCAGCTGGATCCCTTAAAATGCCATCTTGCTGTTTTTCCTCAGACACTTTCCATTTGGCAGATGACATGAAAATGTATTTAATCATCAGACCGGCCTAAACCCGAAGCTTATAATTGATCAGACTCTCTTAGTCTGCCGTACTTTCTCCGAAGAAAACGTCCATCTGCTAGACCTCCTCGCACCACCTCAGCCCCTGCATTAACCCTTCTGTCTGACAGCTAGTTATTAGCTCATTCTCTCCGAGTGACCAGACATTTTGAACTCTTGTTTTTCATTAGTTCCTCGCCAGGCTTTCTAATGGTGGCAGACAAGCACACAGCACTGGAGGACAGGATATGACAGTGTGGGGCCAGGGACCTATAAAGTTTCAGTGATGTTAAGAAAAAATCTCATATGAAATGCCACTAAAGGCAGCTGGCCCATAACAGGAAACCGGTCCCGATAATAGTTATTTGTGCAGTGATAGGGCGTGGGGCTGAGAATGCACTCCTCTCAGATAAAGGCTCAGGGAGCACGGCCTACTAATAGTATCGAAGTGTGGAAAAAAGAGGGGGTGAGTAAGGATGGCAGCGCTGAAAGCAGAGAATGAGAGAATAAACTGTCAGTGAGCTGCTCCATCAATAGCACATTGTGGTGGGAGTTCTACAATAGGGCCATAAGGGAAATGTGTGAAAGAATTGTCAATAGCCTTTCTCCACCCGATGAGGGAACACAATCTATAAGAAGCATAGATCTTTCTTGCGGGTCTAAAAAAAGTATCTGTGGTGTCCTGTGAGAGTGAGGATTAAATTGTCATTTTGGCATGGAAGCTGAACTCGCTCTGTGGTCTAAAGCCGGGTCAAGGCCTTTAAGGTCGGCATGGTTTGGAACGCTCACCCACTGCACTCAGCAAACATGTGACTAACTCTGACTGAAACAGACTGACTGGGGGTGTTATTGTTGTGTGTGACAGCGAATTTAAGACCAGGGGATATTTTTAGGTCAAGTCATATAAATCAGATACATCTCATCCTTTCCAGATAGTATAGTAACACCATTCCTCAGAATCCTAATTAATGTTTCCTCTTGAGAGCTTTTGTGAAAGCACTTGAAGTAGGCCTATAAAAAAAATACCTATGACAGTCACTGAGCTGAGGACATGATGATGAAAGAGTGCTTTTTTGAACATGGAGCAAAATACAAGAGCTTTTGGCAGGATGGGATGTATTGTTTGGAATTCCCAATCCTCTGCAGCTAATTTTTCTTTGAATTGCTATAGCGGGAAAAGTTTAATTCAATGTCATTTTCCGTTTCTTTATTCAAATTATTGTTAAAATTTGCTAGCAATTTCAGAGTTTAAATTTTTTTAAAGTAAATCCTTTTATTACAATTTGAATAAAAAGTGAAAATTGTGGTTTAGTACAAAATTGGCAGTTGTTGGTGCCCTTCCAAACAAAACATCCCATAATTATCAAGTGTCATTTGCACAGAACATGTTTTTGCATTTAAAAATGGAATTTAAAAAAAAAACATTATGGTATCACTCTAAAAATTCTGGGTTGTTTTAACCCAATTGTGGGTCAAATATGGACAAACCCAAACGTTGGGTTAAAAATGTCATTCAAAAAAATTTAACCCAAATGGCTGGGTTTGTCCATATTTGACCTAAAGTTGGGTTAAAACAGCCCAGCATTTTTGCAACAGTGATGTAAAACAACCCAGCAGTGATCGCAACTCGTTTTATAAAGTTGAATGCTTAACTTTGAACTAAAATAACCAACTCAAGAGTAGTTTGTTTGCACTCTAAAAAATGCTGGGTTGTTTTAACCCAATTTTGGATCAATATGGACAAACCCAAGCACTGGGTTACATTTTAACCCAATGTTTGAGTTTGTCCTTATGAAATCCATATTTGTCCATATTTGACCCAAAATTGGGTTACAACAACCCAGCATTTTTTTAGAGTGTGTGAATCAGGCCACACTTAGCAGCAAAAAATTATACGAGAGACATTTCTTGACATTATTTCGTATTGAAATGTTATTGCTTTACATTCGATACAGACCACAAACTCACAGTCACAGCCCAGGTGAAACATGAGTTCTTGTGGGCTTGAAGATGAATGCTATGCAGGAAACACCGGTATGTCTGTTGTTTTGTGGTGATGACAGCATTTGAACTCCGTGAGTTCAATGAAATGAAATACATCTGACCATATGTAATCATATGATCATTGTCACAAATGTGAGTATTTGACCTAGAAATAATATAGAATTTGAAATATTTTGATTTTATGCATAACCTTTTTGTTTGTTTATTTTAACTTTGTTTTTTTTATTTTATTTCAAAGTTTAAATGAAAAACAAAATCCCAGATTTTCAATATCAAGCTTTTGGACCCCACCGTACATATTACTATGTTTACACCTTTCTATGGAATAATAACAAACAAAAGAAGCTCTTTTAGGTAAAAACTCTATACCTGCTGAGCAGAAGATAGATTTAAGCGTGTTTATCTGTATGCAAACGGGGTTCACATACACCAACTGCTAAACTCATAACATCATAGAGGGAATGATTAGTTATCTTGGCAGCGTTTTATATGAAGCCCATAAAATACTGCTTTCTCAAAGCCCAATCCTTCAGCTGGATATATTGAATGCAAGACTGCCACATGGCCATTGTTACCAAAAGCCATTTTTCTCCTGGTTTCCATTCCTCCACTCCTCTTCTACCTCTTTCATACCCTCCTTTGTTTGTGCTTGACTTGTTTTCCCTCATGTTCTTATATGATTACGGCGTGCTTGTTTACTGCAAATACGGCCCATCTCTTTAATTCAAAGAAAAGTGCAGAACCCTGTGGATATTGTGTGCTGTCCCTTTATTTCCCTCACATCCTTCTCTTCCATTTTTTTTCTGTCACTCTCGTACATGCACTGCAAGTATTCTCGCACTTGTAAGTCTCCTGACCTATACGCTGAGAAAGTGTGTTTTATGTTTGGCTGTGTGCCAAAGCATAAGGATTCTTTTAAGGGTCCTCTGCATCTGCCTTTCAAATAGATTATCTTTCTCTTTCTCCTCTGTCACACACATAAGTATAGAGCATCTATACATATTAAAACCACGTGCAGACACAGATGGGTGTATTAGTGTGACGCAAGGGCTATCCATTTCATAGGTGGATAATTGGGTTTTTCTTTACAGAATAATTATAATTTAAATCGTTCCAATCTCAATCCTGCCACTGGAGTGCCTTGTTTGTGTGGAAATTTGTTTGTGGCATATGGCCTATGAATGGCTTGTGTGTCAATACTGTGAATGTGCATTGCAGAAGGGCTACACACCCTCATGAATGGCTGCAAGATGCTGCAAGGAATTACTCAGTCACTTGACTGTCTCATGACAGCTAGAGAGTGTGTGTGTGTTATGTCCCTGTGTGAGGGAGTGAAATGGAGGATGCAGAGGTCCACACCAGATCTGACAGGAAAACAGCATTTATCTGTCATATAGATTCAAGTCGTGTACATCAGTTCAGCCGACAGCATGTTTGTTATATTCCTTTACCATAAAAATTATTTTCGACTAGTCCCTCCTTTTATTTTAAAATATTGAAAACCTGGGTGACAGTGAGGCACTTACAATAGAAGTGAATGGGGTCAATTTGTAAATGGATAACATAAGGTTCAATTTGTTAATATTGGATGTTAGTTAACAAACTAACAATAAAAAATACTTATTAACTTTGCATTAACTAATATTAAATAAAGAGACCTTATTTTTTACTAACCGTATACCTAATTTTACAAGTTTGTTGCTATAACAAAATGAGAGACCACTCAAAATGATTTTTGTGGTGATCCACTTTATGCCAACATTATGTACCGAACCCCAAATACTGCTTTAATAAAGTGTTCTCCCAGCAAACATAAGATGTAACTTGTTTTGACAGAGCTAATCAACCATTCAGAAACCAAATGTCCTCATAATGAATCTCTAACTTTTCTTAGCTCAATTTCAAGCCTATTTACTATTACATTCGACAAATCTGCCTAGCCGTTTGGTTACTGAAGGCTGTGAACAACACAAACATCTGTAATATAAGACTCTGAGCAAAGGTTTAAGTTTTTCATGAGGGCTCTGAACCAATCGCAACCAGGAGGGCAGGTTTTGCTGGTCGGGGCGGAGTTTTCTAGACTATTTAAAGTGCGGCGGTGCAAAGTGTAGGAGGAGAAGCCAGTGTACCTTGGAGGACACGAAAGGGGGAGGTAACGCGTTTGTTTTGGAGACCTTGCGGGATACACACAGCACCAGCACCGATGAAGAGTACGGACCATTAACCATAGTCCTGGGGAAATACGCAGGTATGCGTCCTTTCGAGGTGTTGTGTTGAGAACTTATTAACATAAATGAGCCTCGTGAGCAGTACAACGTTGACTCGCCCTTTTCCTCTTTGTGCCGCGCTCTGCGCGTCTGGCTTGTTTACGCACCCAGGTGCGCGTGGTGGTTTATTGTGTAGTGTAGGTGACTACTATGACTCTGTACCTAGACAGCATTTCGGGCGCGTCAGAGTGAGTAATTCTAGTACGCCCTACAGTCTGACACTCACATAACCCTTTTGTATTTCAGAAGCAGTATTCCATGTCTCTCCTCTGCCCTGTTATTGATGGGAAACCAACTGGACCGGATCACCCACCTGAACTACAGCGAGCTACCCACCGGGGATCCATCGGGCATCGAGAAGGACGAGTTACGTGTTGGTGTGGCGTATTTCTTTTCCGATGAGGAGGAAGAACTGGACGATCGATCGCAGTCGGACAGCTTTAAAGACAACAACAGCCCGAGCAAAGACGGTCCGATTGCACTTAACGAGATCGAGTACTCGGCGTTCTGCTGCCAGGAATGTATATACTCCAAACTGCGAGAGAATGAGGACCTGAATGTTTATTCTGTGAAAACTTTATTGACCATGTGCAAACCCGGGGATCTACTGGAGTTAGTGGCCAACGCACAACCCCCACACTGGGCGATCTTTGAAGGGGAGGACCAGGTTATTCACCTCTACAAGGGGGAGATCCGCAAGGACAGCTTGTTTGAGATCAGCTGCGGTCGACAGGGCAGGATAGTGAACAATCGGTACCGTTACCGGCCGCTGCCCGCTGATTTGGTGATGCAGAACGCGAGCGGGCACGTGGGGCTCAGCAGTGGCGAGATTTGCTGGACGAACTCGGAAAGTTTCGCAGCCTGGTGCCGTTTCGGCAAGCGGGAGTTTAAAGCGGGCGGGGAGGCGCACTCGGTCGAGCAGCGCTACTTTCTGAAGGTGCACCTGTCCGAGAGCACCGCGCACACGCTCATGTTCCGCAGCCTCGAAGAGATGATTCGTGAGAGACGGCGCGTGGACGCCAGTGGCATTCTGAAGGAGCTGTCGCTGGTGACCGGGAAGGAATGAGTGCACTGGGACTCTCTGCATGCCTTGACCAAGGGCTGCTGCTTACCTTTATTTCAGGACTTTGGCAGGGTTGTGCGTATTTGTGTGAACATGTTTTGGCAAAGACAACGCCCCTTTTGGTTGTGCTGTGAGAACCGATGGCCCCACTAAAGTCACCCTGTACCTTTAAAAAAGGAAAAAGATAAAACATAAGGTGAGAAACATCACAGTTCGCCCATGACAGTCCCTTCAAATTCGCACCCGAGCTCTGCTGCGGCAGATGGTCACCACGATGGGTTCATATGTCTGTGGCAAGCCGTTTTGACATTTATTCCTTAAGACTAACTAGTAGGCTAATTGTTTGTTACCAACATTCATTATTCACCAGTAGGCTAAATATTCAAATAGTTTGTATCTTTTTTTCTTTGTCCGTAACAATATGTGAATAAATAGCCTACATCAATAGCTACTATCTTATCGGTAGCTAAAGCAGGTTGGAAGTAAAGAGTTCATATCTGAACCACAGATCCACCTAGAATTAAATGGCAAAAAATGCAATATGTATCAAGGGATATTTGCTTGTCATTATCAGAATATTGACTCGAAGGTACTTTTGGAAGGAATAATTAGGCTAAGGGTGAAATAGAAAAAAGATACTTACCATTGGGCTACTTGCTGCTAAATAAAAATATGTACTAGTAACCTTAAAACAAATAGTTAGTTTAAAGGAATACTTGTTATACAGCTTGACACATTGTCTCGTATTTGACTGAACTCTAGTTTTACCATGAAACGTGGAGCTCGGTTATTGCGCATCTGTGCAGCTGCATTAGTTCTTCTAACCCCCTACAGGCGACAACACACACGAGCCTTGTTTTCATTCTCTTACCAACAAATGCAGCGAACATTCTTCTGTTTTTGGAGTCCATATTTTTGTATTTCAGTTAGTACGTTTAAAGAAAGCTGTTTTTATTCAAATAAACGTAGATTGCCCTATGAAAATTGCGTTGGTCTCTAGCTCTTTTTCATACTGTTTTGCGGGCATACAAATGCAATGAGCGAGCACGTGCTGGGCTGAGGCAGGCTCACGTCACGCGAGTGACTGACCGATGCACTATAATTCATACATGAACCTTCTGTATTGTTCACAGTATCGATCATTTCTTTCTCATTTGGTTTTGGGGGATTCGTTTCCGTCAGCAGGGCAGTCGTTTGTTATCATTTCTGCATTAGTATGCCTTATAGGCAGCTGTTGATGCATGAAGACACTGTCCTTTTGTTCCTGGCTTGTTACTGCTGATGATCATTAGCGTGTTTCTAACCTTGGCTCTGAGACATTGAGTGAAAAAAGTCCTTTAAAAACCCTGCAGCCACTGAAGCATTCCATTATATTACTTGTCTATGCTAGTTTAATTATACATCAAGTTTATGGCCGCACTGCTTGTGGTCCAGAAACCATACATCCAAATTAACTGCAGTCTCCATTTTTTTGGCTGCAAGGTTTGCAGTAAGTAATGGGAAAGCTGTGTATAAGTGTGTCTGCACATAGACACTCGCAAGCACCAGTAAATATGGTCATGCTCTGTTTGTTTTCCTATTAGAGGCTGTAGGCTGCAGCTGGGATCATTTATGCTTTATGTTCAGTGATGCTTGATTGGCCCACAGGTCTGTGTGGCTGGACCCTTTACAGTGCGTGTGCTGCTGGCCAACACTAACAAGTCATTCTGAATATCAGTGTACCTGAAGTCCATACTTTGCAGGTTTACCTTTTGTGCTGAAGCTTATGAATTTATATCAAGCACAACATAACTGTTTGAGCTGTGTTTGTGTATGGATTTATACATTGAAGACACATTTTATTTTATACAAACCCTGTGCTGTTATTAATCTTCTAGATGCATGTTCACTGTTCAACATTTGTATTCATTTCACACACACCCATTACTGTTCATTCTCTTTGTGTGTCAATTCCAGGTCATAATGGTAATCACGCGTCATTCGTCATGCACAACATGTTATGTCAGGTGTGCCAGTTTGAGCCGTTAATATGGAAAGCAGGGGATTGTACAAATTAATGAAGACAAGTGGGGCAGGTTTGGGAAAGGTTGCTTACCAACTGTCAGATGAGTTCATCGTAAATGTTAGAGATGAATTCGCTGAACTTTCTGCAGCACTTTTTACATCTTACAAACCTTCCACAATCAAGTTTACCCAGGCTTTTAATGTGTTGCATTTTAAGTATTTCAATGAATTATCATTCTCTCTAGTGCAAATACACCTCTTTTCTGACTAAATTGGGCACATTGTTATTTGCTTGCCACAATAAATAACGTGCTTTTACAAAATATGGATAGCAGGCTTTGAATGATTTTAAAACTAGATTTTTGTACATATTCTCTTGACTATGCCAAAAGTTATTCATCCCATTACAGAGAAAAACATATTAACCAGGCACACTCATGCTGGTGGAATGATGCTGTACAATCATAGTAAAGTATATCCGATCTTGGTATTCTGAGACATCTTCCACCATTTAAAACTTAGAACCTTGCCTTCTAGTATATTCTCTGACATTGTACTGACAAGTAACACACACACACACACTCATTTTTGCTTGGCCCAGAGTGTCCTCACCATTGTCTCTTTAGTGTTTTGTCTACCACATTGTGGTTCACCTATCCCAGCAGCCCCAGTAACCCACTTTTTTACTATACGACTTAATGGATCCCCTATCTTGATATTATCCTACCCCCTCCTCATTTCCCCTGTCTCTAGGCCTGACAATCTGTCACCTGTACCGATTCCTTTTTTTTCTGAAGCTGGAAATTTAGGATAGTGGGGCAGCGGGCTATATGTGGAGAATGAGGGCAGGAATGAAGGCTCAATGGGCTGAGGGAGAAAATGTTGCCAACATTAACTGAACAGAATATCTTTACCCTGAAACAAAGTCTGCCTCTCGGTTATGTGCCATATGTGTGCCATCCTGTTTGTGTTTTCTGTCACACTTCGTAACCTGTTACTGGGGAAACCTTAGCCTGTCGTTTAACCTGCGTCTCCTGAATATTGTTTTACTTGAAGGCTGGAGAGAGGATGAATGCATATCCAGCCTCTTTAACAGAAAGCTTGTTGTTTTTGCGTTGATTAAAGAACGAACGATAATGCATTTGATTCTTCTAAGGGAAAATTATGCATAGCATCTGTGCTCTGTAGAAATCCTGCCTCCCTTTCAGACTCGATCGGATATTCATTTAAACCAGCAGTCTAGCTGGTAATCTGGCCTCAGGAGGTGAGGAGGATTTTAGGAACTCAAGCCTCATTTGTTATCTTTTTGTCAATTACATCTCATAGCAATTTAAAAGAACTCGATTTTTATACCAATAGTGTTTTAGATATTTTTTTCAAAGTGGTGAATAAAACAAATTGAAGTCTGTTTTACAAGAAAAGTTAGTTCTACTTCAAAATTTCAGGTATAATTCAATGTTACTTGCAGTTTCTTTGTAATTATGTAAAATTTTAGCCATTTCTGAGTGAAAATATTTTTTACGCCATTTTTTAGAGTAGCCTATCATCGTTATTTCACAATATTCAGGTCCCTATATGAGATTTTTTTTTTTTTAAATTGTGTTCGTTTTCATTTGTTTCATAGCATGTTATCTAAATAAGAGTCAAAGACACTTCTATGAGTTGCGGTACTTGATAAAAATTAATGCAAGCGAAATGAAAGAAAGACAGAAGCTGATCCCGCGGATGTAGTCTCTCTAACAGGTTTACGGGCAGTTTCTGTATGATAAAATGATATTGTGACGCAACAGTTGCCTATCTGAAACACTTACCACCATGTTGTTTTGGTGCAATGGTGCAAGATTCTTATAGTTCAGTATGCATGCATCATTATGCTAATTTACATCCGGTGGGTTAGTTTTTGTTTTGTAAGAACTTTTTTTGTAAGGCACATTATTCTAAGGCACATCACCATATTTTTACTGCATACAGAAAAACAAATCACTATCATTTGTTAAAGGGATACTCCACTAGGCTCATTTTACCACTCCCCCAGAGTTGAATTGTTGGGTTTTACCATTTTCGAATGTATGCAGTCGATTTTTAGATATTTAGAAGAATATCAGTAACCAGACAGTCTCATTGACTTCCATAGTATATATTTTTCCTACTATGGAAGTCAATGAGACCAGGTTAGTGATGTTCTTCTAAATATCAAAAAATCGGCTAAATGGATTTGAAAACAGTAAAACTCAACTGTTTATCTCTGGGGGAGTGGTAAAATGAGACTATTTCCAAAAAAGTGGAGTATCCCTTTAATCTCTATGCGTAAAGATTTTGTACTGTTATGGGTTCATTGAGATGGACTCACTGTAACATGACATACTGAATTGGTCAGAGGAACAGTGTAGGGAATCCTTAGAGAGTAGATTACACCCTACTGTAGTTCATATCATATTATAGGCTCTTTTTATAATGCTACAGCATAATGCACCACATTGCAGAATTCAGCAAATTCTGTTTCACGCTTATGAACTAGAGACCGCTGCTGGCTGTGAAAGAGTGCTGTCTGATAAAAATTCAAGCAGAGTTCCAAAAACCATCTACAACGACTCAACAAAATCAACATATGCGAGGCGAGCAGCCAGCTTGCGTTTTAAAATGCAGAAAACATTATTTTTCTCTATCGATCATCACATCAGAGTGTGTGCGGACCTGTTTAGAATGAACAGAACTAATGACTGGACGCTGTTAGAGATGTTGTGGCACCTGTAGAACGATTTTGCAACCTCCAACAGTCACATTATGTTAATACTTTGTGTTCTTGTGTGAGTCCCTGGGGACCCAGACAGTCTCCCTTGCTCCCCTCCGATGTTTACTCTGCTCCTACTAGGCTCACATCAGCTTACGTTGGGCCACACCAAAGTTCTGTTCCCAATTATAGCAAAAGTGTTTGCTCCTTATACTGTCTCCCTCTGAACCGTGCTATGAACATGGACAGAGATGGCAGGGGGAAAATAACCTGCCTCATGAAAAATGACAGCTCTCTTTAAAAAAAAAAAAAAAAAGAAAGAAAGAAAGAAAAAAAGAAAGAAGCAATTTCTCACCAATTTCTCTAAAGTGTGGATCAGAGGAGGCCCACTTCTTTTGTGAGGTGACATGAGACTCAGTGTAGTTGTGGCTGAGGGAAAATAGAGATTTCAAAGCTGTTGGTGATGGTGTTCATGTGATGCTATAGGAAAGAAACATCACACATTATATCTTTTAACATCTAAATTGTTTCTTATAGGTAGTAATTAGATTAAATGAAGAGCAATTGGAGACTTTTGTTCATGCTTCTTGTTTTTTTTTTTTGTTTTTTTGTGTTGTTTTGGACCCCATTCACTTTTTATTGTATTGAGAAAAATTGTATTGTATTGTATTGTTTCACAGAAGAAAGTCTTAAAGGTTTGGAATGTCATTTCCGATGTTCTTAACAACTGATGGTTCTGTAAAGACCACAGATTTTTAGAAACTGAAGAAAGAAGAAACTGTTGTTGCCATCTTATATTTCTGAAGTATTTCATTTAGGTTATTGGTTGGATGAGCACAGCCAATATGAACTTAATTTATCATCTGTTTGTTTTAGATTATCTAAATCATCTGAGCGGTGCTATCCAAATCAATTTTTATAACTCTATTGTATTTTATTTTGTTCTCTTTTAATTCGGATACATATGTCCATTTGAAAGTCTCCTAAAGAATTCTAGGAGAAACATCTGGGACAAAGTTGATACTAGGGACAGTTCACCAAAATTTTAAATAATAAAAATATACTCCCCCTTATATTGTCCCTAACTTGTATGACTTACTTTCTTCTGTGGAACATAAAAGTTTTTTTTTTTTTTTTTTTTTAAGAATAGCTTGGCTGCTATAAGCTTCAGTATATAGTTTGAAATTTCAATGCAATAAAAAGTGAATGTGGACTGGAGCTGCCAAGCTCCAAAATGAAAATGACTTCACATGAAACAATATTATGATTTTTTTTTTTGTCATTTTATCAGCTTCAGCCTATTCACTGTGATTCAATGGAAAATAATAAAATTCCAATTGCAATGTCAAGCTAATTTCGGATGACATAAGATATGAGTAATGACAATTAAGTAATGACAATTTCCTTGTTTGGATTAGCTATCTCTCTATTTAAATCTCCAGTGAAGCTGCAAGGTCTAACTGCTTACATTCTTCTCTATAGTGTACCTGTATGCGTGTTTATCTACATCTACATATTGAGCATAGCACTGCTGCTTATATAATACCGTTTTAATTGGTTGCGTCACACTCAAAATATGGGCAAAACAAATCAAGAGGAAACTTAATTTAGCAGTTCAGGCACCAGCACTCGCACACACACAGTCATGCCCATAACTTTCCATTCCTCTTCTCATATTTCTACCTGCTTTATCTGTCTGCGTTAATGAGAGAGTCAGAGATACAGGACTAGATGCACTGCTCTCTCTGCTGGACCGAGCACAATTCCATACTTTTGTTTCTCCTCTTCTATCTCACGCTTTCCCTGAATTTTTTTTTACATTTCACACACTGGCACATATTTATTTTGCAATTATTAGCACTGCTGCTTTTAAATATATGGATATTTGCCCACCTCCCATATCATGTCTTCTATTTCTCCATGCTTAGGCTTGTTTACCCTTTCTACCAAAGCCAATCACACACGCTACTGCCGCAGCTGTGATTGAACACATATCTCATACCTGCCATCTAATGCTTGCACAAACACTCATAGCGAACATCAGTTTGCCTTTCTCTTGCTCTTATTTCCCCTGTTTATCCTCTCCCCTCCTCTCAAATGCTCGACTCAACCTTTCTCTCCTCATTCAGTGTCATCGTACTCTTCCTCCTTGGTTAAGCACTGCATGTACTCCTCAGCTTGACCGTTCTTTGACCGGGACAACTTAGCCCCCAACATTTTATCAGTTTCTCCTCCATTACAGCAATCACACACCCCACAGGTGTCCCCTGCACACATTGCCTTCATTTTTCTCTCAGCACTCAATCACCAAAGTCACAGAGACAATGTCATGAGGATGACCGAGCCTGATTGGAGATGGACACAGCGAGGGAGCAAAGGATTAAGTTGAGTGCAAGGATTGAGTGCATTCACAAATTAGAGGGAAATGAATGCTTTTTTGCCTCTTAAATTACACTATGTCTACAGGTTGTCTTATGATTGGCCACGTAATTATTCATTTTGGCTCATTAATTTGTGTATAGCATAAACAAATGACGTTCTCTTCTGTTAACAGCTCTTGCATGACAAACAACGTAAAATAGATTCTCGCACAAATGACTTGTATTAGCCGGTTCTAGCCCAAGTCGGTTCATTTTAGTGAATCAGACTAATACAGCGCAACCCACTTAGTCCAATTTTGGAATGAATGACTCAAATTAGTTATTTTTACTGAATCAAACACATACAGCGCAACTATCCCTTCAATTATTCTCCAAACTGTAGAGACAGCACAATCAGTTTAATCCAATTCCTGAATAAATGACTCTAATGAGTTGGTTTCAGTGAATCAAACAAATACAGTGCAAACAATATAGTTCGATTCCTGAAATTGCATTGGAATTGTCTTGAATGTGTTTATTACTGAAATACTCAAATACTGTGATAAGTAAATTTCTTTTTTCCAAATATCTATTTCATAAAAAAAAAAAAAAAGAATCGTTAATGAATGGGAAACTTTATGAGGAACTTTACACTTCCCATACATACTCAGGAAGCATTTGTTATTATTATAAAGGCTGCGTAAAGGCAGGGGACATGATTAATTGCATTCCTTTTTTAATGTGGTTATTTTTGTTATTCAATCACAACACATAAATGTATTTCCATTATTAATGTTCCAGCCTACTTTATGGATTGATTATGACCCCACTGTATTTATGGGCTTAGGATGAACTCTGAGAGAAAAAAAATGCTTCATTAAACAAGATTTTACATCAAGGTATAGTGCATGAACCAGGCGATCACTTGGGGGGAAAAAGTCAGACACTATGTTTGCAAATGCAGTGTGTCATATAAGCAATAACACCATTTGAAACTAAATTGCCATTTTGCAGAGTGGACAAAAGAGGTGTAACATCAGTGAAGATCTTCTTCAGGACCCTTTGTGACGAGGCAGATTTCAAATTGCCTCTGTTATGATGGTGCTCGCAATTACCATGGGCTGAACTGTTGGATGCCTCCCACTTTGAGCAACAAGTGTGATTCTGTAATACTGGGTCTCGCACTAAGTACTAAGGGCATGGACTGTGCAACGGTTGGTTATCAAAGGAAACTGTAGGGAGTCTGATTGCAGAGGTTTGAGATGAATGTATCTAGTGATCTAACCCAAGAGCCTGGCTTTGAATTATACATGACTGTAAGACTGAAACCTGCTTCACAAGAGAAGACTATAGTCTCACAAACAGACACAGATGCATATAGCAAGCCTGTTTTACAGTACTCTGGCCATTTCTTATAACATCTATCTATCTATCTATCTATCTATCTATCTATCTATCTATCTATCTATCTATCTATCTATCTATCTATCTA
>JAOTRC010000010.1:2815584-2828250 GCA_027497675.1 Cyprinella lutrensis | reverse complement strand
CCCTAACCCTAACCCTAACCCTAACCCTACCCATCTCCACCCTAATCCTACCCATCTTGGCACCCCTATTCCTAATCCCACCCCAACTCCGCTGCAATGAGGTGATACTGTATTTATGAAGGGACCATCTGACAGAGATAAAAATCAAGTTTATTTGGAGTTAAGCTGCAGTTTAACTGATGGAGGAGTAGCGCTACAAATAATCTATCACTTTGAAGAACAAAAAAAACTCACTTTTTATTATTATATGTGTATTACATGATATTTTAATTGGACATTAATCTAACAGGAACATTATGTCGCAAAAGCTTTTTTTAGTCCTGCCAAGCACTGAGTTGCAGTCTATTGCATTTATTTTATTTCGCTCTCTGTGAATTGCCAAGCATCAATCATTTAACAGCAATTATTAAAGTAGAATGTTTATTTCTATAAACTCAGATACAATGTATTAGCATCTGTTGATGTATTATGAACAAACATGAATTCACAATGAACTGTTTCATGAATATAATGAAAAAGGTATTGTTTATAGTTAATGATACCTAATGCAATAACAAATTTTAATTTATTATTTCTTATTTACTTCTAATTCATATTAAAATCTCTTTACAATGGTAATGTTGCTGAAGCACATATACTACCATTCAAAATGTTGGGGTCTGTAACATTTTAGCATGTTTTTTTTTAAGTTTCATCTGCTTTCCAATGCTTCATTTATTTGATCAAAATACAGTAAAAACTGTAATATTGCGACAATATTATTTTTCATTACATTAGGAAAACCTGAATTCTCAGCATCATTTCTCAATAGTTCCGTCACATGATCCTTCAACAAATCATTCTGATACGTATGCTGATTTAGTGCTCAACTTTTATTATCACAGTTGAAAACAGTCGTGCTGCTTAGTATATTTGTGAAAACCTTGATTTTGTGCAGTAATTTATTAGTTTTTGTGCAGTAATTTATCACCTTGCAGAATAAAAAGAATAATTTATTTTCAAAAAATAATCTTACCTAACCTACCCCAAATTTTCGAATGGTTCTGTATATAACTTAAAGGATAAATCTTCATTTTTAAATGGATACTTTATAATTTGTCAAATATGGTAAATCCTGTAAATGATAGAACAATGTATGGTCTATAGGCAACCAGTGTACAGATAGAAACCACTTAAATAATAGGCTACCCTTATACCAGTGCTGAGTTGACAGAATTTTCCTAAATCAATAATGACAAAAACATAGTTTTTCAGTCAGAAATTGCTCTAAAGTAGGGGAAATGGACTGAAAACTAAAGAAATATTAAGGTGCAAGTGTTGAAGCGCCAACAATTTTCTAGCGAAATAGCTGCTGGGAGATTTTGCTGAATGTTGGCATGCCCGGAGATTGAAAGAAGAAAAGAATGACCACTTTAAAAATATCACCTATACCAAAGTCATTCGGCAGTACTGTCGACTATGGTCCCTTTCTTTTATGTCCTCTTACTTCACATTACAGCCCATTCATTCACATTTCCTGAACTGTGATTTCTTGAAAAGACCAGGTCTATCTACACAATGGAGCGAGCCAACTCCTGCAGAGAAGAAAATGAAGGAGTGATTGTCTTAATAGTGGACTCCTCACAGCTCTGGGGTCAAACCTTCACAGTCTGACCAGTTCTGATATCCGCACTGTTGACGCTGGAGCCATGCTAATTCACAAGCATTCTCACAACAATTCGCTTTGAGGCCAGCACAGAAGGTGCATAGAAACAGATTATATATGTTAGTTTTCTTCTGCTTCTTATGCCTTTTTTCTTCTTCTTCCGTTCGAGTCTATGGACATTGAGAACATTAACCGCAGCAAATTTGGAGTCTCTTACATATTCTCTCTAGCGGCGCCGACTGTCCAAGGTAGCACTTATGTTTATGCTCATAACTTATAAACTATAATTTTTCATCATGATTTTTTTTCCTACTTTTTCGAACTCAAAGTCCTATTATCACCAAAATTGGCTGATATCATTTGCAGAAAGTGCTGGAAAATAGTTTTTGAAAGCTTTTTGATAGTCAACCAAAGCCAAATGCCGGAACGGATTTGAAAAAGACCATGCCAAAATGGATGCAAGGCTATATCTCGACAACGCTTTAGCATATTGAGAAACATGTATGATCTGAGTTAAAACTTGCAGTATACCGAGTCAAATGACATGAAATAATGAAAGAATTTTGTCATAAAATTCTTCAAAATACGAACGCATTAGCGCATCGTCACGAAACTCGGAATGTGTCATCAGCACCATGACCTCAGCGCCACTTTGTAGTTGAAAATTATAATGAAATTTCAAAAAAGGGTTAATAGCCTATCGTACCAATTATGCCATAATTGATCGAAATTGCTGTCATCCATTTTGAATTTCTTTGAAAAACATTTTTTTTAAAACTCATTCGAAACCTCTGGTCCAATTATTATTAATTTTAACAAAAATCGGCTCAGATCATATTCCGACTATGTTGGCAAAATCCAAAAATATATATAAAAAGATTGTTGATAGAACAAACCGTTCTCGAGTAACGCATCAATGAAATTGATGGTATGATGCCAAGCTGATTCTGAGGCTACATCTCTGCAACGCCTTGGCACATTGAGACTAAACTTTGAATGTCATTACCACCTCACACTGTCCTCATGACATCAATCTGGCAACAGCGCCACCTATTGGTCAAAGGTAATAAGCAATTAAATCACATTTCAAGTGATTCTATTTATGATTTTCTCCCATTTTGGCTAAAACGTTCTAAAAATGTTAAATTATGTAGGCCTATTGTTGCAGTTCTAATGCTCCCAGCCATTCTTGCATAACTTATTTTTGTGCTTTGTGTCCCTTAGTTAATACGTGCAGCTATATTTGAAGCTTTTGTTTTGTCAGTTAAACGGCGTTGTCTGTGCGAATGCTTTACAAGATATTTCAATGACTGACATTGTCACATAAACAAATAGATACATGCAGCACATGACTAGCAAAATTAATAACAGACAACTCAATTATTGAAAAAAAATATATAATAAAACAACACAATAACCTACATAATCACTTCATAATTTCCCTCTTATTTTTGACTGTTGTTCTTAATTAAACAAAATAATCTCCATAAAAAAAACACCTCATCACAGGGCATAATAAAAGCCATGCTTATTCAACATGATTTATATTCTGGAGCAATAAGTCCATTATAAACACACGCTTATTATGAGCAGGAACAATGCACATCAGATCGTCCAATACAAACAAAGACAGAGCGGGCGGTATGTAATTGCTCTCGGTACAGAAAGCCAATTGAATGGCACTGATGAGTCTATTCAGAAATAATTGGTGAGGAAAAAGGAATAACTGGCGGTGAGGTGTGCCCAAAGACGCCTGCAGAAGACTGAGCTGGAGGAGTCAAAGATGAATGATACTTGATTACTTTTGTGAAGATGACACATGCTGCCACTTGTTCCTGTGTAATGACACCACTGGCTGGAGGTCCTCGCTCAAACACGCAAAGCAACACAATCAGGAAAGGGTTGAGAAGAATTAAGATTTTGTTTGAATTAATTATTCAGCAAAGTTAATGTGGTTGAACATCGGCGGTGGTTTTAAGCTTGCCAGAACATAACGACAGCTGGAACTGATCTTCCGAGAATGCGGCAAAATGTCAAGCATTCATAAGCAACAGTTTGGAAGGGGAAACGAGGACACAGTGTGTGTCCATGTGTTTGTGTGTGGATGTTGGAGTATGGCAGAAGGGTTACTAAATAAATCAATGTCTTGAGCGATCAGAGGGGACTCCCCATGTGATGCAAACTCTGTCCGAATGAATCCAAAAAAATGATTGTGTTGACAGATTACAACATGATATACTTACTGGTTAAAATACAGACACAAGAAATACAAATGAGATTTAGTTTGATTAATTAATTGTCATACAAATAAATGTGATTAATGGTACATCTATCAAATATTATACAAAAAATTGTATAATAAATAAGGATTTGCAAACTAATAATGCACAAAAATAGAATGATAAACAATATTTTATATAAAAACAGTTTGGTCCTTATAATATCTTAAAATAAGTAACATTTTAATTCTTTGCAATGCATACATATTTTTAATATTTCAAAAGGGGACCCCTTTGGTCTTAGTAATACTTTAAGTAATATTTTTTCCTATTTATAAACATTAAAATTATTTTTTCTTGAGAGTCTGCTTTAGTATTATTAATATATATATATTTTTTTAAAGTAAAAGTAATATTTTAAATATTTACAAATGCCTCAAATATTTCTATGGAGCCCACTTTAATCTTAGTCTTTCCATTCATACGATTGTTTGTTGGGACCCAGAAAACCTGAATATTATATTATAGTAAAATATGATTGTCACAAAACATTATGTACTAGTTATATATATCTGTCCCCAAATTCTTCAGTTTGGTTTATTAAATTAAGAGAGTTCATACTATAGCAGTCAAATAATACTAAATTATATATACACATTATAAATAATGGTAAAAAAGTGAAACCTTGAGCGCTATTGATTACTTCATAATGCACCACTGCACTGTAAAGAAACATTAAAAATGCTAGTTTCATTGCATTTGCCAAAAAAATCCTAAGAATATAACTGCACAATAATTGCTAACAACCACAATACAAACACACTAGTTGCCAAAAAAAAGCCAACAACAAACCCAAATTCACCTACTCCTTTCTTTTTCACCATCTCTCTGCCAAGTTTGTAGATGAAAGAACATCACCCCTGCCCCGGCCCCCGAGAGAAGGAGATTACCCTCATTTTAAGTGAGCTTCTCTCAGTTTCATGGCTTTATCTGATCTAGAGTCAGTGAGAATGCAAGCTCTAATTGATCCTTCTGAGACCCAGCTTATCCAGTCGGTTCCCTAGTCAGTTTTTGGGTTCTGATGAATTTTTAGGTGAACCCTAACAGCATTGCGGTGAGCTGTGGCGGTAGTATAGCAGTTCAAGCTGTGCTCTATGATCAGGCTATGATAAGGGAGCTTGTTAAAAACAAACTTCCATCACTCATTCTGAACATCGAGATCCTTCCGAGAGATATGCATGTGCACGCAGCCAAGTTTTGGTAGAATTTCGCATATTTTCTGTAAATTCCATTCATTTCCAATGGAAGATCATTTTTGACCATGAAGAGGACAAGTGCGACCAGTTAGTCCATTTGTCTTTAGACAATTTTTGTGGTCACAAAAGTCAACAAATTTCATACCATTCCAATGAAGTTATAATTTTTAAATATTCAAAATGTATTTTTTGTCCAAAAGTTACCAAAGAGCACCAAAGCATTAAATGCAATAGTAACTGAGCTGGCATGGTCATTGTTTCACACTGACTTGGTGGGACAATTTGCTGAATACTCACACTTGTTAATGTGTAAATGAAGACTATGCTTTTAAGCTCAGAAAGACTGTTTTTGCATCATACTTTTAATAAAAATGTCATTTTTGGTAACATTTGATTTCTAATAATATCACCCAGAATAAATGCAAAAAAAAGCATTATTTTTGGTTCGTTTGATAATGGTTTCAGTTAAAGAGTGTAGTACTCCCAGCACTTTTATCATATTTAATTCAGCATATTTTCCTTACAATTACTGCAAAAAAGAAAGGTATGCAGATTCAGTGTTGAGATTTGCCACCATTGTGCAGCTGAGCAAAGCATTTAACCCTTGGCTGATACCAGGGAATTGCTGAAATTAGTGTGGAGTAAGTTGCTTTAGATTAAAAGCATGTACGAAATGCAAATTAATCAAATCAGGTTTTCGAAGGTCTTTGCAAAGAGTCTACGTGTTTGGTTTTAATGTGTAGCCATTGCTTATCTGTCCCTCAAGCAGACCTGAGAGGATAAATGAAGTAATAGTGCTGTGAGGGCTTGGCTTTTATCTGACCTGCAGTCAGTGAGAGATAGAGGTTACGGTCAGATGCAAGCTTGCTCTGATCGCTCCTATCTGATTCACAGTCACTTCTAGTGTCAACTCTCAGTTTAAGTTAATTGAACCCACATTACTAGTGACAGCAGTGGCTGGCAGACAAGAATACACCCTTGACCATTAGATTCGTCCAGCGACGGGTGCTGAATGATCTTCTTTTTTCATTATTGCTATTAACACAGGAATAGTTAAATCATTTAACCTGGGGCTCACCTTTAGAAAATGCAGAGTGACCACGGGCCAATGAATTAAAAAGTCCTGGTCAGACTTTAAAAGACTCTCCAATCGGTGAACTTCTCAACTATGTTCACTTCGCTAAATCCTTTTATAATTAAATCTGATTAATGTATTGACTAATTCTATTTAAAATAGATTTACACCAAACTGCAAGTGAATCATGTGGCTACATAGCTCTCATTATAATCGATACATCAGTGTTATTGTTAATTGACACTAAAAAAAAAATTGTGGCAACAACCTGAAATAAGTTTAAGATTACAAACTAAAAATCGAATAAAAATAATTACATAGTAATATTACTAAATTCCCAGAAAATATATGAAGTTATTCTATAAAATTCTCAAAAAAAGTCCACACTGTGGTTAATGGGCCAATCCATAACATTGTAGGGGCTACGAGAGAGAGAACACATTTCAGAATGAGACTTACATCAGTGATGTTTTTGATCTGATCCTGGGTCAGTTTGCGCAGATGCTCATCCTCGCTCTCCGTCATCAACTTCAGAGCAGGCAGCTTTAGACCGGCATCCAACAGCAGAGCGCAAATGTTCCCAATGCACTAAAAGAGAATAAAAGTGAAGTGTGAATGTCACGCCTCAACATAGCAGAGCCAAACTCACTAACACTGACAGGAAAATCACATGCCGTCAAAGTCTGGTGACGATGACACCCACATCTGTGTCTTACCTGTGGGTTAAGTTTGTGTTTTGTCAGGTATAGAGAGCGGCACATAGTTAGAACCTCATTCCCGACGTTGATTTGGGAAAAGCTGGAGGAGTGTGTAAACAGGGCGGATGTGAGACACACCCAGGGGTTCTGCTCTGTCTCAAGCCTGTGTAGAGAGAGGCAAATGTGTTCAAAAGACCACACACACACACACACACTCACACACACACCCACACACAAACAATGACATGAAAAGCGAATCATGAAAGTTCATGCAGTACCGTGAAACTTTTAATAGAAAAGGATCTGTATAATGAAAAAGAAATCCAATCATAATTATCATGGTATATTACATGCGTGCCGCTATAAAACAGCGCATATGCTTATCTCCTGACTTTTTATGAGAGATGAGAGGAGCTTTCTAACAAACTCCACTGCTGACTGAGATAAACACACATAATCATAATCAATCACACACACACTAATTCATCTTATAATTGAAGTTGGTCTTCCACACACAGAATGCTTTCCACAGTTCTTGTAGATAATAACAAAATCCACAGTTACAGTGACAACGAAGAACCTGGAAACCTAAATTACATCCATTATTGTAGTTACCGGATACATGGATTGGTCATGAAAGCGTCCTTCAAAGAACATTTCATTAAAAATGTTTTAAACCCACATACTGCCATTTTTCCCTGAATAACACAAAAGCAGAATTTGGAAGAATCCTCACATAGATCTTCTCTATAAAACAATGATTTTAACTATAAAAGCACAATAAAAGGTCTTATGCAGCGTATTCCAAGTCTTCTCAAAACATAAACCGAAATTTAAGTTGATCTGCCAAAGCTCTCAAATCTCACATGGCACTGGCGGATGTGGTTTTTGGTTACGAGAAATTCATAAAGCCAATGATGTTTGATATCAGTGACATTTTGATGACTTAAAATCACACAAAATATTGTATGACTTCAGAAGATTTGGATCATATCATATGAGTCATATGGACCACCTATGGACCGTCATTTTTTTGGAGCTCAGCGTCTGATGCGTTGTTGGCTCTTTCATACTTACAGATTGGCGGCGAATCCCTAGTGGTTTAGATTGGAAAACCCGGCTGGATTGCGAGGCCCCCTAGTGGTGCAAGGCCCTGTGCGGTTGCACAGTTCGCACAGCTACGGCTCTGAGTACTTGTAGTACTTTTACTTGTGCTTGAGTAAAATTCAGCAAGGGGTATCTGTACTTTTACTGAAGCTGTGTACTCTGTCCTCCTCTGCATGTTACCATGTTATCATCAGGTATCATGTCTCCTCTAAGAAAGAGCTGCCACCCAGAGCTCAGTAGTGTGTCGATTTAAATTGATTTCCATTAGGATGGCCTTTTCTGGGACTTACTAAATCAAGACAGAATAAGGAGCGACAACACCGGTGTTTAGGAGACAGAAAATGTGCGAATCTTAAGTGAAGATACACACCCGGTACACTGTGTGATCACAAATGGCACATTTGGTCACACGTGATTGTCTGTGAACCGTGAACAAATGAATGCATAGTCAAACTCTCCTTTATCCCTTCTACATTTGGCCTTTATACCGCTCACATTTTGTTTAAATGCCAAAGAGCATAATGACAAACACGCACAAACTCACACGGATAACACACAGACAAACTGTGTATTCTTCTGTGAGAATGTAATTCAAAACTCTTCATGAAAACAAAAAGTCTCAAGCTATTTGAAAGTGTGGGACAATGCATAATCAGCCAGCTTATATTCTGTTTCTGTCTATTGATCCGGATCCGGAACGGCTCTCTGATCATCAGCACACATTCTGGCAGCCTCGACTAACCTCAAAAACTCATTCAGTTCTATAATATACAACAATTTACCTCAATCAAACCTGCAATCACACTTAATGGTCTAAAAACAGAGCAATTCAAAGACATCTAATGAGAAAACAGCTTGCTTTAAATACCTGCATATATATATATATTGAAGGGGAAAAAAATGTGATGAAAGATTTAAAGGTTTAAAAAGCGTATAATTTAAATGGAAAAAAGTGTGGTGAACTGATTTTTGAGTACAGGTCTCTTTAAAACACGTATTTCTGATTGGTCAATCATGGCATTCTGTGGTCAGATATTTAGTATAATGACAGCTAAACTGTATATCTGACAGCTGTCCCTGGCAACCAATCTCTTACATGTTTTTCTTATCACTGTGCAGTCCTTTTCTCAGATAATAAAATATTTCAACTCATCAATTATTAGGATAATGTACTTTCAGCTGGTTTTTAGACTAAAATCAACTGCTGCAGAAGGATATCATTTCTAATCTTGTCCTGAACATCCTGTTAGGGTTTATTTTCCAGCTTATGCCTCAATTTTAAGTTAAAATGTAAATTGAAAATTGAGAATCAGCACCAAAGTCTCACCTGCTCTTGTCAGTCATTGGTGGCCATGCCTGTAGGAGGAGAATAAGGTGTTGAAACTCTTCCCATTTATTGCTGGACTCCAACAGCTCCAGAAACAAGGAGTTTCGCTTTTCTTCATTCTCGACATCGTTCATCTCACACTGAGAAAAGGGAAGGAGAGAGAGAAAGTTATGTCTTTTGTAAGAGAGAGACAGAGAGCACTTCAGTTGAATGCTCTTGATTGGGGATTGTTCATATAGCACAGCATACTTGTCATTTGGATTAAAATCAAATTGTATATGCAAGTAAAAAGAACTGTTACATGATTTATGTATAATGAATGGTTCCCAGCATTATTATAGGACTTTTGCAGGTCAATAAGTTTCATTAACGCACCATTCGAAGCATGCACCTCCCGAACACCACATGTCAGACAGCGCGCAATAACAGAATTCTCTTTCACGTTAGAATGGACGAACCCACACAAACGCCCGTCTTAGCGAGTATCAAGTCAGTTATATCTAAAATGGACAGTATATTCATATTGGATCTATGCATTCGGTCTTAAAGGGAGAGCAGCCTAATAAACCTGATGCTGTGATTTAAATGTTAATTAAACAATTGACAAATGAATCAAACTCTGCTCTTGACTGAATAAGTGTCAAGTTATCAGGGTTTTTCTTTGCCTCAATGTCTGCCCAAACTTGAAAAAGGCCTCAATCAACTCTGAAGGTGCATGGAATAACTCAAACCATCTGGTTCTTCATCATAGAAGCAGTTTATTGAAAATCTCTCATCATTGACTAGATCTTCTTTTGTACTTGTCTCAATGATCATTCCAGAAGGTTAGCTTAATAACCTACATAGAAACAGATATGTGATATGAGTCACTACAAAGTGCAACAAATGTACAAACACCATTGTCAAATATTCACAATGTACACAGCAACTGAACAGCAATGTAAGTGAAAAGCTTGTAATGCAGTAAGAAAGTTAAATGCTAAACTAATAGCATTAAACACCTTTCAAACACTCACAAAATATGTAAATATACAAATAAAATATCATTAAAGAAAAATAAGTCTTTGTCCTACCAGTTGCATCTCAAAGCTGATGAAAACATTGTGGCTTTCCCAACAGTCTTTCTCCTTTGGTTTTTTAATCACCAAAACTTTGGTAGGAGAAGCACGTTTGCTGCAAACAAGGATCTCTCTTGCTCCTAGTAATCACACACACCTGGTGGAGTTTGGAGATGTGGAGTTTCAATGACCAATCAGCTACCTTGATTCTTCCAGGTTGCACCATGTCCTCACAACCAATAGGCTGCATTCATTTTGATCTTAAATCTTTTTAGCAATGAAGAATTTATACTTTTTCACCATTTATTTTTTTTCCTCTTTCACTCAAATTCAACTTAACAATAAGTTTTGTAACTTTATAAATATCCATCTATATTTAATGCAGTGTTATTTCACACTGATTACTTTATTCACATTTCTGTACCTGAAAACTACTGTTAGACTCCTCAAAACCCCCCTCAAAACACTGTTTATTTTAAAATAAGAATCATATTTTGGTTTCTCTACCCAATATACTTAAAAAATACAAATACAGTGAAAATACAGGTATAGTACACAATGTACCAAAAATGAACGTATCGGTATTGGACTCGAAAAGTGGTATCGTTACATCCCAAGTATATACTTCAGAGACATTTTACTTGAAAGCACTCATTCTCTCCCCGATTTTTAGGACTGCAAACAGCTATTTACCAAGTGCAACTTTGAAATGCATGATCATACAGTAAATATGCAAATATTTGAGACTGAAGGCAGAAGATAAAGTATTTGGCTTATCAGCTAATCATAACGAAGACTAAATCTGTGAGAAGCAGAACATCTTTCAGGCTACAGCACTAAAAGACATCATGTTTACAGATGGAGAGAGCTGGCAAAAGACTGCACGGATAGCAGAAGGACTAAACATGAAAAGACAAAGCAAGCGAGATGGAAGGGGAAAGAGAGAGAGCTTGAAATGGCCAGACTGGCACTCACACACATATAGAATGGAAAGACTTTCAATGGCAAAAGGAGTGAATTGTCCCCTGTGGTGACTCTTATGTTCTCCTCCAAAAGAGGGAGGCGGGGAGAGAAAGTAATTAATTTCCCTTCAGTGCAAGGGGTGCACAATTTAACAGCTGAGAAAATGTCTGATTTCTGAGGGGAAAACAAAAAAAAGTCAAAGATCCATTCCATGGCATGGTACCAGCATGCTCCAAGAAATGACAGAAAATAGCTAAAAACTCAAGGGGGCAAAACACACATCGAAATGACTGAGGAGGAAAAAAATATGGCTACTGATTTGGTTTGCCATTGTGATAGAAGGTCATAAAACACACAATACGTGTCCATATAATCTCATACCTATACACACACACCACGCGTATGGAATGAATGAACAGACTGCAACAATTTCATCATATTGGCATGAATCTCTCTAATTCCCACACTTCCTTTCACTCTTTCGTTGTCTCCTGTTTCACCGTTATCCACTGATGTGAAAATCAATTAAGATGACACTTCGGCCTGAGTATTTTCAACACCATAATTCCATTCACCCACCATCCTACACATTCAGACGATTAATAACCTGCCTAATAAACTCATTACAGCCAATCCTGTTTGACCTACATTTATTATGATCTGAGAATACCCATTGAGACAACACCTAAACGGAGCCTGTCTTCCTGAGACCTATCAGTCTCTCCTCTAATTGGATAAAATGAGTTGGCAAACCGAGGCCCTTCAGTTCATGAGCCTCCAAGGTTCCGTTTTGGTTAGAAATCAAAAACGAACACATACTAACTAAAGCTGTATGATATTGGGAAAAAAATGACATTTTGATATTTTGTTTTATTAAAAGTCTATAACCGAAAACCATGTAATTAAAATATTTTTTCACAAACATTTTTTATCATAGAGAATGTTTAAATACTAATATCAGCTTACGAGGGAAACAGCGGAGTTAGTGGTGCTTCGGAGGCTGCTACTGCTGGAGATGATTCGGGAGAGGTCTGTACACCCCCTCCCAAGAAGAGAAATCTTGGAGATCTTCTTATAAATGGATGTCTGAAATCTCCGCCCCTTTTCTGATCAGAGCGCATGCTGACATGGAGTAAAGCCTGCCTTGTTTATACTCGACGCGTCTGCACGAGCGCGAATGTGCGCGTGACAAAAATGACACGTTCGGTGCGCAAGACCGTTGTTGTGCCTAATTTCGACCCCCTGCCAAATTATTACCCCCCTTGTTAAAGTCAGTACCTTATTCCCTAATCTCAACCCGCCCCTAATCCTACCCCCT
>JAOTRC010000010.1:2789120-2802522 GCA_027497675.1 Cyprinella lutrensis | reverse complement strand
AACAATGACCGTGACCACCCTCCCCCAAACACTTTTGAAGCACCCACCCATGTTTAAATGTGTTATGTTCATTATAAGGCTTTTGTTTGCAATAAGTGTGTTATTGATCGGTCACATTGTGGAAGTGAGGATGTGTGTGTGTGTATGTGTGTGTTTATGTAAGCTGTGCGTCAGTAATACCGGGGAAGCCCTTTTCCACCCACCTGCAGTTTGGCGCATGAAGTCTTTTAACACCAGCCGTTTGTTTCCTCCTCCACTCCTTTCTCCCTCCATCGCTCTAAATAATGGAACAACAGCCTCCTGATATTACTTCATAAATAATACATCAATAATCTGACGCTAATGTTTTTCCCAAGTTATAGTTTCCTAAACAGCATTCGCATTCACTCCTCACATTCACCAAATCGACCTGTCCTCTGAAACGAGTTATAAACTAAAGTTCTATGATGAAAAGATTCTATATGATAAGATTGATGATGAAAAGTCCTAAGGCATTGTGGTTGCATGCAATGTAATGTAATGTTTATGTGTTAAATTATTTATTGAGGTGCATATTGAATACTTTTTATATGCAATGTTTATGGCATGATGTCACTTGTCCGAAATTAATTTCAACTTGTCCCTCAATTAGGAGAGAGAGAGATTAATAATAACAATAATAATCATAGATGAAAGCATTGTAGACAAAAAGTCTCTTTAGAAGTTAAGGCATTGCAATGCATTTGCTTTATTTATGTAGATGTATGTATTTATTTATGTAGATTAATGCAGTATTGCATCACACCAATGAGAGCCTTGTTTTTTTGAAAAGCAATTATCATTTTTTATATAATGAGTTGTTTTATATAATTAGTTTTTAATTAATTAATGTGTCCCCATCTGTATTAAAAGCCCTAAAAATGTGTACACAGAAATGTGCTCACAATGGACTTCCAATATACTTCCATTAAGTGCACATCGGTCATCTGTCTCTTTAAAAAGGAACTTTTCTCTTGTAAAGGAGTGTGAAATGCAGGTTCATAGCTCAACACTGGACATTGTCAATCCCCAACACACATCTACTGTAACTTTAAGGGCTACCTTCATCTATTATGTTGTATTTTAGTAAATAATTGATGTTTTTCCTCTGGTGTTGGCTTCGATGTGAGAAGAATAGCATGCGCGGTTGAGTAGCGGGTGGAGGTGAGATGGAGGGTGGGTGTTTGGTTTGGTTTGTTTGCTTTTTTTTAAATTGTGCCGCTGGTTGCCGTGGAGAACCTGAAGGCTATAACTCATTCCACTCAGCGTTGTTGTCATGGACGACAGAGCTACAGCACTCATGGAATTGTTTATACGGCTGTAGTCTTCCATTACTTGGAACATCCCAGTAATGGTGCAGTGGAACACGATTTGGACTCAAACCTTTTTTAGATTATAGAGTTAAACTTCCTGATCCCTAAAGCAAACATTACATCAATACTGTTATGTCAGTTAGCGGAGAGTTCAGGAAAAGCTTTTGTGTGTTTGGCCTGCCTTGTACTCTGTATTCTGGAAGCTGTATAATGTGCTGCGCAGACAAATGCTGAGGTTATAATCAGTGTTGTAGTACTCGAGACTCGGACTCATCTCGGAAAACACACAAAGTCTCGTCTCGGTCTCGAGACCATATTTTAATGGTCTTGGTCTTGTCATAGACTTGCGTGCATTTGGACTCGGAATTGACTCGTACTCGAACATTTTTTGTTTTAGGACTCGGAATTATTCCCGAGTCCACTCGAGTTCAATTAAAAATATTTTTCATGATTATTAATGTATGTTATTAAAATATTTCTTTAAATTGATTGACACGCCCAGTGATTGGTGATTTTCTAGTGCGCAACTGCGCATGACAAATTGTAATAAAATTACTTTTAACACCACCTACTATGTGGCCTTTTTTACCCTAAACTGAACATATTTTTAAACTAAGTAAATTCAGTAAAAAAAAAAAAAAAAATTAAATAAATAAAATTAAATTAGGTAATCAACCCTCACTGGTCTCAATTCAGACTCGACTGTCTCTGGTCTCGGACTCGACTCGGACTCGACTCTCTCTGGTCTCGGTCTGGACTCGGACTCGAGTGAGGTGGTCTCGACTACAACACTGATGTTTTGTGTGTAAAGTTTGAACGACGCAAGGATATATGGCTGCATTCCTGAACAATATGTGTTCCTCTCACCATCAGTCTCTGGAGACCTAGAGAAAACTCCAGCTCCAGGAATAGAAACACACATATGCATAGCCTACCCCCAAAACTTCAAAAATAGCATGCACTACAGGAATAGACACATTTCCTCTGTGGCCTTGTTCGCTGGATTCCAGTAATTTTGGCTGTGCTTGAAGAATCACGTGGCCATGGCAAATGGTGGAAACCAGGTATCAGGTTTAATCTAATTAGTGCAACACAGAGCAGATGTGGAGTAACTTCTGGATAACGGTCATTCTAATGCTAAAACGGCGTCTAAAATGTTAAAAGCACATGCAGCTGGACATTTTGGCAGAACCTTGAGTGATTTACTGTGTGCTGCACTGCTGCTGGATGTAGCATTGAATAATACATGCTGTGTGAAGACATTTCCCAGCAGTACATTCACATTCCTGCATTTTTCCAATCATATACTAAATCTTTGCATCTTCTACCCATTTCTTCTGCAGAAAGAGATAGTTACTCAGTCTCAGTTATGGGAACCCAGGTTTTGGAGCTTTCGATAAGGTTGATAAGGTGTTGCTTGCTATCTGTCTATCTTACCATCCATCTGTCGGCCTGTCTGTCCGTCTATCTGAACATTTTGAGTTTAATTCAAACAGCAATATTTAGTTTCCCCACCCTACATATTCCCCTTACCATTTTTCCAGTGCCCATCGCTATACTAAACCACACATTGAACAAAAAGGATAGCATAGTGGTTGGCCCTGACCATCAATAACATTTTATGTTCTTATATTGTTATTAGATCTCTATTAGTACTAGTTTTTATATTTGATAGATTAGATTTAAAGAGTAACTAAACCCTAAACTTTTTTTAGTTAATGATCTGTAAGAATGGGGCTTTATTAGTGCTGAGTATTGATTCTGGAAGCTTTTTTGATATTTGGGTATAAAGTGTTTTTGCAGAACTCCGCCCCCTCTGGCAACAAGCGAAACTGCAACCTGAGGTGTGCACACTCATGGATCACACACACTCACACGTTTGCACAAGCTGTTCATTGTTACAGTCATAATGAGGTAATAAAGTTATAAATATGCAAGTCATTTAAAATATATGAAAGGAAAGGCATTGAGTACACACTTATGTGTGTGTTTGTGAGGGGGAAACGGGGGTGGTAGAAAACTTTGGTTTTTGTTTCCATGTGCTTACTGTATACACTTATGATTGTATCATTATGGCAACATGTTCATGAACAATATAAGTTATTACTTTATATAGGATCCATTTGAGCCCAAGAGTAGACCGGAGATCTCTCAGTTTGTTGAAAGCTTCCCGATGTTGACTCTCGTCTTATTCCGATGCCTGGCACTAGACAGAAGTTATTTCCTTTGTCCTACGTGGAGTTTGCGTTGGGGTTTGGAATGAACTACAAGCCAGTCTCTTTGAATTCATCTTCTACTTTTGTCGAAAGTTATCTTCTCTGATACGGAGAATGCCGTCACGCCCAGTCTCAAAATCTAATCCGAATCCCTCTTTATCCTTATTTATTTTACTGTACAGCCCATCAGGCAATTGTTTAAGCATGTATTGGTTAGAAAAATGGCTATTTTTAACATGAAATGTTGCATAATGCACCATTAAAGGTATAAGATAAAAAGACACACCAAGTATTTTGATACAAAGATACTTGGCTTGTATATTGTCAATGACAAGACAAAAATTCTGTCAAAACAGAAATATAGGGTAATTTTACAATTCAAAACAACTCTTTTTTTAAAAAGTGATTTACTCCTTTGAAGGTAAAGCTACATTTTCAGCAGCCAATACTCCAGTCTTCAGTGTCACAAGATCCTTCAGAAATCATTCTAATATGTTGTATTTTGCGATAACTGTGTAGAAGTGCTACCAAAACAGACAAAAAACACCTCAAATATTGATCCTGTAACATACAAAACAATGGCAACACATCTACCTACAAGTGTTAACCTGAAAGTCTTTCTGTAAAGACTCAGCAGGGAATGTATCCAATAATACAAAATCTGTCTGTCTCTCACCTGAAAGAAGAGGAAAATAAAAACATCCACGTACACTGTAGCTATAATTTGAAACATGAATATCCATATCACACTGTGAGAATGCAAGAATTTGAAACTACACTATTACCCTTGTAAGATATAGAGAAATGCTAGCTTCACTCCAGAGTATTCTTGACATGCTCCCACCTGGAAAACATGCATAATGGCATTTATTATTTCAATATTTGAATAACAAACGCCATTTGTGTTGAGATTTCAGTCTCTTCCACATATTTAATTAATTATGCATGCATATGGGAGGGGTTCATGAATATTCAGAGGAGAGGGTCTGAGAAGCCATAAAAGGTTGATTCTTTCTGTAAAAAACTATTTGGTTTTCAGCAAACCAACAGTCATTACGTCACCAACAAACAGAGCAGGGTGACAATCGACACAGCTGTGATGAGAGTCTTTTATTCCCAGAACAACCTGGATTTTTGGTTAAAAAAGAAATAATAATTATAATTCAACAAGGATCCGGAAACATTCTTACAGTATGTTGTTTCTAGTTTTGTGCCATCAAGCCAGCTGAAACTCTCCAAAATCTCTTTCCAGATAGCTATTAAAAATGGTTTGATTGATTGTTGTTGTTCCAAGTCACAAATTCACTTTCAGTATGGACAAACAAATGGCTTTCAGACATCATGCTTGATTAGGACAGTGTAACAGATCCTGGTCCATACTGAAATGATGTCAGCATGCATTTCTAGACATTTATTTCAGAATATGTGCGCTAGTCTTGAAAGTAGGATGAATCCATGAATTCATGTTGCATACACTACACTTTGACTGCACCATCTTTATGTCAGAGCAGAAATTGAGATTTGTCAGAACAGGAAGTGTTTTTGGAATCTGTCCATCTTTAGTGAGTGCCCTGTGTTGCCTGTGATAGGAGCTGAACCTGCCGTGATCTACCTCTGCTGCTGCGGAGCAGACCGATGTATTCAGAGATGCTGCTATTGATGGCACTGTCGTAACGGCTGGCTGTTTTCCAGTTACCGCAGTGCTGCCAATGTTTTTGTTTTTCACACCATTGTCTGTAAACTCTAGAGACCGTTGTGAATGAAAATCCACAGAGATTAGCAGGTTCTGAGACACTCCCAGGGAACTACCCCAGGGAAAAGAGGCGGAAATGAAATCTGGAAAATGATGCGACTCAGACTAAAACACACATCGGCTTGGAGCATATTAAAGGGGTGATGAACTAAGAAATCAAATTTTCCTTGAGCTTTTGACATCAAAGAGGTCATCATATTATAAGAATATCCTGTAAGTTTCAGAACTGAAAACGTCCTTGTTAGTCTAATAAAAGCTTTTATTGACACCAGCCTCAGCAAACAACGTTTTTCAAAGTGGGGAACAATGACGTCAAAGAGGATAACACACCACCCCCCGCAAAAGAAGAACAATACCTACTTTAACACGGCCGGTTTAGCCCCGCCCACCGATTCGAGCATTACACGCATTGCTAAATAACATAGAGGACTACCTCATAATGACAAACCGGATCGAGCTACCGTGCAATACAAAATATTGGTCGTGGAAGAAGACCAATAGGACTGCATGGATAAACTTTATTTTTAATGACGTTCCAGCTGATGAGGTAAAACATTGTCCGACTGTTCGCTTTATTTCACTTAGGATTGTTTTGTAAACAAGACCGATTAAGAGTAAAGAATGTTGTTGTGCCGTCTATATTGGATCTGACAGGAATTGTGCAACACACGGACTCTGGGTCGAAAATGCATGGGTGAATCATTCCGGTTGCCATTTTACCCCAAAGTGCATCAACGGGTGATTTGAAACTCATTATAATATGCAAAACGGTTATTCACTCACAGCAGTGGGTGTTTACTTCCAAGTCTTCAATGCGAGACGCCTATAAAAACCGAACATTTTTCAGATAGGCTCAAAACTAGGGTACAAATTAGCCTATTACTTATGACGTTCGCTTGGTTTTTGCATTCAAAAACATCAAAATAAATACGTTGACCTCAGACAACAATATAATAAAATTTAAAAAGACCAACATAAGTTATTACTGTTGGTTTCCCTATACATTTGATGGTGGCTTTGGCTGCTCGTCTCCTGTTGGCAATTGGCTATATATATATATATACACTTCTATGTATTTGATGAGCAGACAAGTGCCTGAGTCTTAGTATTTGTTGTTAAATCATATCCATAGCCAATACAGTATTAAATAGCCTGTGGGAAGCAATTCATCTTTTATAACCTGAGTGTTTGGCCAAATGATCAAAATAGTACCATACCTCATAATTTTTACATTTATATGTAACATCTAAAAGAAATCTGGTTACCATGACTTGATAGAAGATGACTGTAAAAAGAAAATGGAGAAACACCACTTGTTCTCGTTCTCAGCATCTCTTTAGAGCGCCTGCATTTCAGCTCAGTGAAGCAGATTATGGCAATTAAGCAGAGATTAAAATAATTCAAATGCTCTTCAGGGATGGTGAGGAATGTATCATTGCTTCATAGTTTCCTTTCAACATATAATAAAAAAGCCAGAAAAGAGTGATTAGCAAAGCATTGATTTAAGACAGAATATTGAAAATATTGTCAGAGTTGTCACTTCAATTTCTGTAGGTTTCAGCTTCCGTCCAATTTAGGACTAATGCACGGTACGGCTCAGTGGAGTGAAAAACTATTCTGCAATGTTGTTAAAAACCATCCTCAAATGTTATTAAGAGCAGCCAAACAGTCATTCACGCACTGCTGGAACATATTGACGGAAACTCATTGTGCTCACCCTCAAGGCAGCAAAGGTCATTGAGACAGTGGCAGTGTGTTAGAGAGGTGAAAAGTGCCTTGATCACACACACCAAGAACAATAGACTCAATATAGAACCATTGCAGTGCTTTGAAATCAACAAATACTGTACACACACATGCACAAATTCCTCACACACACTCACTTTCCCAATGGACTAGAGACAGATCAATGTTCTAAACTGCCTACTACTGTACGTATTTCCATCAGCAAAAATGCTGTGAAATTTTAAGTCTCAGAGTCAATGCTTGCGAGAAGACGAGAGCCAAATTAAAAGCAAACACCCGTTTCATCACATCCAGTGCATTGCCATCCTCTTTGTTTCTTGCTTTTTTTCCCGTTTCTTGTCGAGTAGACAGATCAAACTCTTGACCCTTATTTGCTATGCACCAGTTAGCTAGAAAATTATACATTGGAAAGCCCATAAGACTATATGAAAGGAAGAGAGAATAAGAGAGCTTGACCTAATCAGAAAACGAACGACCTCTTTTACATATGCTCTACATAAGAATGACTTACATTCAACAGCTGTTCACTTCTTCACCTTCCCTAGGCACACCTGATTGTTTTTACACAGCATTCTTTTTTCACCTTTTAATAGGATTGAATTATGTATAACAATTATATGTAAGTTTAAAACCAGCAGAGTATTTTGAGTCTATTTTGCACTGATAAGAAAAAAAAGTGAGCTCATCATGCCGGCGTGATTGCCGACCCAAGAGTGTTAAGTGTCTTTTTTTTAGTTAGTCAATATTTTGACAACAATGACATTGATTTTTCATACATTTTGACATTCCAGGCTTTTTGGTCCTGTTTATTGCTATGGTTATCACTATGACAATCAAACAATTTTGGATTTAATCCCACATTTAAAAACGGTTGTCACTCCTGAAACCTGGACGTGTGTTAAAGCAGTAAAATAAAACTGTTTAAATTGTGAGTGGGTTATATACAGACAGCAAACAAAAAGTGCTCCCTTTATAATCACTGAACCTGTCAATCACTTCAGTTCAGAGCTCGCTCCACAAGTTCTGCACTCTTGTGAAAACTCCCATTATAATCAATTAAGCTGGCTACACTGCACAAAGAATCTCTTATATAGATCGTGTTGGCTATAATGAAAGGATTTGCGAGCGTGAAGAACTGAAAAATCTCTAGTGTTTTGAATGTTATTGAGCAGATTCTGACTAACTCAAATGCATCTGATTGGCCTTTGCACTCAAGCGCTCCAACAATTCGCTACAATACTAAATGCTGAAAAAACACAACGTAAACGGAAACATTTGATGCTCTTCACAGAGAGTTCAGAGAGAATAAGACCGGTTATTGGAAAATGTATACATTTTCAGTAACGACTTGACAATAAACTTGTTGTGCAGACCCTGACCTTGTGCCGTATCAAAATAATTTGTTAGCAAGTTAACAAGATTAGGCAGCTGCTTACCAGTTGACATTCACTACAAACATTTGAGTAGTTAATCACAAGCTTACTACTGAAAGGGGCAACACAAGACTAAACGTCATCATTAAAATACTTCTGTCACATGTCAAAACTCAATGCCCCTGAACATAGCACTTTCGACTAGTAACATTTATTGTTTTACGGAGAGACAAACTCTTCATTCTCTCAGCTAGAGGAAAATACGAACATTTTTAAAATAATTTTCCAGGACAACAAAATTTTCCTTGTTGTTTTACAGGACTGGAAAATTGGTCATCAATGTATCAGGTGTAATGTACGGTGAACTCTAAAACAAGTGAGAGCAGAATCCATTCGCAGTGAGTTTAGTAACAAAATAAACCAACACAGAAACCAGAAGACCAGGGAAAGAATTGAGTGCACCAAACAAACATCCATGAAAAGACACGACTCACCAACAAACACAAGAAACAATGTTAGTGAGGTAATAGGCAAACTAGACACACCTGGCAATTAAATAAAAACTAAAAAAACTACAAAATGACTACAAAATAGGAACTGAAAAACAACAACAACAACAACAACAACACAAAGCCAGGGAATACATAACACTAGGTTTTCAGGACACACTGGAACCCTTTCAACATGTAAATTCAAATAAATGTGCACACAAAGAAGGTTCAGTTTACCGTTGTTTAGCTTTTTCAAATGTTCAATCTTCAACATACTATACTATAGTGTCATTTTTTCTTGTATAATATAATAGAATAGAATAAAATAATATAATTTTCATTGTCAAGCTTAAAGCATGAAAGAGGCACTGCACTTCTAAAGCATTAAAATACATGATCACTGTGATACTGTCATTTTTTTTTCACATTAAGAGCACAATGTATCCTGTCATTGGACAAACTGCACCACCTACATCAGCACAAACCCAGTGCATATGCGCCAACAGCTGCACCACAGCTCCAACAAGAATCCACACCTGTTCATATCCAGAGATGTTGAATTTTGTTCATTTCTTTTTTTAATGAAACACCACTTGACTCTGGTAAGCTGGGAGACCTCACTGCTGTTAGCATGATTGTATGTGATTAGCTGTTCAGGCAGTCTCTTACAAAAGGCAGAATGTGCTCCTCTTAGCTTCAGAGAAAAAGAGAGAGAAAGAGAGGAAGAACACCGACAGAAGTACCTTGAGCATAATTAAATATTAAGTCGGATCTTTGATTTATGCAGAGCCAGAAGTCAGAGATTACCCTGTGCTCTCAATCTACAGCTGATCCAAATCCCAGCACTGGGGGACTGCGAGATGGGCAACACAGAAGTTTGATATTCTAATCCTGTCTTAAAAGAACAGACGTTCAGATGAAGGACTTAGCAGAGAGGAACGTACTCACTGTTACAGCATAGGAGAAAATGGAGATCTACCTTGATCAAAGGAGGTAGAAAACCAAATGATCTGTCTAGTCTTGTCTAGAGTCACTGAGTGAAGTTGTAAACTCAACTTAGACAGAACTGATCATTTCTAAAATCTTGGTAATTTTGCCTTGCTTTTTCACATGATGTAATATTCAGTGATGACAAGCTATTTTAAAACTATAGCTCTCCAAACTAAAATCTACTTACAATTTAAAATTGAAAAAGAAGATAAGACGAATTTGACATATTCTTTAAGCAGTTTTTATCAGGCACATAAATCAGGTTTTCCCAAACTGCAATTGTAAAAGATCTGCAAGGGGTTCATTAGTTGATGGAAAGCTAATAATTGAATAAATAATATATTTTTTAAATACAATTAAACTACATTTTTCAATACATAAGTGCAAGGACTCAGACTCATTTAAATGAAAAGTCTAAACAAGATAAGTCACAAAAATGATTCAGTATTACAAATGAATCTGTGAATCGCTGTTTTGTAACCAAACTGATTCAAAAGAGAGCTTGATTGAGAAAGCAGACATTTTATTGATCACTAGTCTCCAGATGTGTTCACATTCATCGCGTTTCTGCTAAATTTTCAGTCAAAAATGGGTCATTTCAATTGGAATATGTGCGATCGGGAATTTTGGCGTGAAAGATTTCCCTATGCAGATTCTGCACCAGGTTCAAGTTTGTCATACAAATTTGACACGATGACCAACAGAAAGCTCTAT
The DNA here is from genome assembly GCA_027497675.1 of Cyprinella lutrensis. NCBI lineage: Eukaryota > Metazoa > Chordata > Actinopteri > Cypriniformes > Leuciscidae > Cyprinella > Cyprinella lutrensis. The sequence goes on along the minus strand of JAOTRC010000010.1, from coordinate 2,791,908 downwards.
TTTCTCTAGTTTTTTTCTACCTTCAATGTATATTATTTTCGCAGCGTGTTTTCATAAATCTTGAACTGGGGGTGTTTTGAACAGTATGTAGTACATTGATAATTCTTTCAAAAGACTAATAAAATTATGATTTTCCATGATATGCATACTACCACCTTGAAATCATAATTGTTTAAATAAAAAAATCAATTGAACAGCAGGATTTCAGAAATCAGAATAACCCCTATGAATGTTGGTGGAGTAACATTGTGACTCTTGCCTCTCTCTTGCAGTCACATACAGTATGAGCACATGCTAATGGAGCTCCAGGCCAAGGACAGAGGTCTTTGATGGATCACGCCTGTCTGTATGTGATGAGGTGCACGTAAAACGCACTGTATCTTCTCAGCGCTGGCATAAATCTGCCGCAGGTAAAACCGTTTCCATATATAGCCGAGGTTCAGTGTGCTCTCTATTCCTGAGAACATTACGTCAAAGCTGAGTCACCTTTAAGACACTGAACACCTGAACTCAAACCTCTGGAAACCTGACCTCAGGCCTGCTTAATGTCATTTAAAAAAGTAGGACATGCTTCAGAATCAAAAGCCTTTGTTGGTCCTGGAACAACATTCTTATTACCCAACCAGTGCTCTATGTCTAAGAGTAAGGTAAGAGACTGCAGCAACATTGTTCCCAGTCCAACATGCCCTCAAACCTTGTGCACTTTTGGTGATGCAATGCTGCATAGACCGTTGGGAGAAAGACTGCTCTAGTACAGGCTTGGCAAAGGGTGGAATTGACAAATAGCATATCCTATGGTCTTGTGAACCAACTGGTTGACAGCAATGTTGTTGCAGGACTTACCTAATCCCGTTTTGCCTCCCAGGAAAGCTTCTTGTGTAACCCTTTTCCACTCACTGAAATTGCTTCCATCACACTTTCTTCAACACCCTCCTCTGAACTCTAACCTATCCACATGATAGCACTTTCCCTTCTAGCAGTTTTGTTTCTAGCAATTCACTTTCACAATGATATGGCTAAATTCAGGATTGGGTACTAACATAATGCTCTTCGCCATAGCTTAAAGGGATAGTTCACCCAAAAATGAAAATTCTATCATCGTTTACTCACCCTCATGTTGTTCCAAACCACTGGTGTATGTGTTTATTTGTTCTGCTGAACACAAAGGAAGATATTTGGAAGAATGTTTTAATCAAACAGATCTCAATCCCCATTGACTTCCATAGTATGTATTTTTTCCTACAATGGTAGTCAATGGGGAATGAGATATGTTTGATTAAAACAGATCTCATTCCCCATTGCATCCCCATCTCATACTTCAGCATAACAAATAAACACATAGAGGTTCGGAACAGCATGAGGGTGAGTAAATACTGACAGAATTTTCATTTTTGGGTGAACTAACCCTTTAAATTTCATTAAAGGTGCTGTAGGCAATTTCTTAGAAACACTGTTGATACTTGAAACCAACTGAAACAAACACACCCCTCTCTTCTTTGCTCCGCCCCTAAAATGCATGCACACGCAATGGCTCTGTATCATAATGCTTCAAAATAATGCAATGACCCTCCAAACTGCCCTATTACGATAGCTAACATTACAACAACAGCACATCTTAGTTCTGTAAAACAACAAAGCCAATGTTACTCACGTCTGGAGCAGAAACAACACAACCTCTGCATTTTTAAGGCCTTCGCGTTTAGGTCTCTCCAGCGCTGGAAAGCTTTTCTAATATTAATGCAGTCCTAAAGCTCTTGCCTGGTCTTAACCCCTTTTTTCCAGTGATATTCCTCAGACTTTTTCTCTTGTGTAATGTCTCTCAGCCATCTCTCTTTCTTTTACCACTAAAATGAAAACCTATTTTTTCCAGTGATATATAATGCATGGCCATGAAGCGAACCATCAAAATCGACTCGTCTAAGTGACGTTCCAGAGCCAAATATATCTCTTGTTGAAAAACTGTTACCCATGAGGTTTCTCTGTTATGTCCTTGTAATGCACCCAAATTCCATATTCACTTTAGCTCAGGCTTTGCTCAGATGGGATATTTTTGGACAGTTGAGACCTGGTCTCTATGGACTCTATTAAGCTTTCATTCCTCTCTCGGGGTTTTACCCTCCAAGAACAAAAATGACTCAGATTCTCTGGAGAGCGCAAACTAAAGTCAATTAAAATAATACTTAGTAAATCGCATTTATACGATTGCCGTGAATATCCAAGGACAAACAGCTTCTCCTTCATGAAAATCAAAACCATGTGGCATTGCTTCTATAGGTTGCCTAAGAGCTGGACCGTTATCATTTAAATGATGTCACGGAGTTGTGTTTTGGTTAAGTGGACACTTAATGACTCAAAGGAATAATATTTCCCTGTGCATTAGATAAATATCCAATCAGCAAATTGTGTGTAGCATGTGCTATGATATCATATTGACAGCTACTAAAGTATTATCCTGTCCTTTAAAACGGACACTTAATCTTCCACTTTATCCAGCGTCTAATATGGCTTTGATAGAGCGGGGTCAAGATTATGATTTAATCGTTAACCTTGTCTAGCCCACTGACATGCGCACTTAAGGGATATTGCAAGGATAAATTGTTATACACTCACCTAAAGGATTATTAGGAACACCCGTTCAATTTCTCATTGATGCAAATATCTTCTAATCAACCAATCACATGGCAGTTGCTTCAATGCATTTAGAGGTGTGATCCTGGTCAAGACAATCTCCTGAACTCCAAACTGAATGTCAGAATGGGAAAGAAAGGGGATTTAAGCAATTTTGAGC
>JAOTRC010000010.1:2744893-2764515 GCA_027497675.1 Cyprinella lutrensis | reverse complement strand
ACACACACACACACACACACACACACACACACACACACACACACACACATATACATATATATATATATATATATATATAGCATTCATATGTTTTTGAAGTTGTACACACAGGCACACAATACTTACTCAGCCAGGCCCAGAATAGTCTCTTTCTTGTACTGGTTGTCGCTGGTAAACCTCTGGACATCGACTCCACGGCCGAGTCCCTGTAGTACCTGAGCCTGAGTAAAGTCTGTTAATCTTTCACTGTATAGTTGCAACTGACCAATCAGGGCCTGCAGTTCCTCATCCCAATTGCATCCAGCATGGTCTGTTACATGTTTGGTCACAAGACGTATCAGCCCTCTCGGATCAGCCTACAAAGAAACAAGACACGTAAGACTACAACAACTACAACAAAAACCATTCAAAAACTTTTCAACTTTAGAAACACAAATATTTGATTTAAAACAGTAGGGAGAATCATTACATTTCTCACACATTAGATTCATAGGAATAATCAAAGAATTCAAGAATATTTCTATACGATTCCCCAGGCTGATTTGAGAATTATCCAAATAGCATATTGAGCTTCAACGAAAGAAAATAACTGTTAACAAATTTAGCAACCTACTAGTAGAAGGAATAAAAATAGCAATGGCTTAATTTCATATCAGCATTGAAGGCCATTCATTGCAAGAGAAAGGTGGTATATGTCAATCTTAATCATAAAATAAATAAAAATACATAATCTTCAATTAAAATAAAACCTTTTCAAACGTACTTTTGAAAATTGTTAAAACTGTGATGATAAACTCATTCTGCAAAAACTGTTGGAATAAAACTCCTGCTTGATGACATTAATAGCATAACAGCTCCATTGAATATAATAATCTTTCTTTTTTTATTTCCCGGTTTAAACCAAATTCTGAATATCAGATTTATAATGTGGTCTCACACTTCTAAACCTGTATATTGTCTCCAATCCTGTGGTCTACAGCACATCATTGCAATTGTTATGCTAAGTAAGAATTTGAATTCAGTGTAATTCAGTCTGCCACGAAGAGAAATGAACAGGTTAAGAGCCTCGACAGAAGAACAGAAAATAGAATGATTACACACTAATCTATATGGAAATTATTACAACGACATGTCCTGAGTGCGATAACAGAATCTGATAATGGGACGCTGTGTGGGATTGTGTATTATTGAACTCTGACCAAACAGCGCTGACAATGCGGCAAGTAAAAAAAAAGACAGTAAAAAGAGAGCAAGAGGTGCAGAACAAGGCACAAGAAAATAAAAACGGAGCACAACATGACAGACGTGTGTTAACATAGATAAAGACCAGAGCAGGATAGAGGGATGAGAGACAGATGGATTAAGAAAAATATATGTTTTATTTTAAATTTTTAGTTTTAATGAACAATAACACCACTGGTTTATTCTCATAGCATGTCCTAGTCGGTCAAAATTTAATTTACCCAATTGGCATCTTCAACTCTGCCAACTTCAACCAACTGACCCATGAATCTAGGTACACTTTTATGGTTAGCTGCATTTAAAATAGTTTTTCCACCAGCTGCCCGTGACCAGAACAGACCTTGAACTCATTTTTAGGTCACCGGTTGTGAACCACTGATCTGTGGGATACAAAAAAAGAGACATGATGGATGGATATGGCGAGCATTTGAACCCCCTCTTGGAGACAAGCTCTTTCATGATGAAATATCTTTATCCAGCTATTCCCTTTCTCTCTCGTACTGTGTCTTTAGAGAGTGACAATCCAACCACAAGCAAGATTCAGCCTGTGGCTTATCCGTCAATTCCTATCCATCTTTTTCTCTTCCTGTAGTTCACACCTGCCCTGTGTTTTGTGCGCATGCAATCAGGCATGTGAACTATAATAACCGACCCTGCGGCACACATGCCCGAGAATTCAGGCGGGTTTTAGACCGTAATTACCTATAATGATGTTAAAAGACCTTTTCGGATGGGTTAATGTGCGAGGTTCACTGCATATTTGCATGTTTGTAGTCTTCAGTGCAGTAAAATAACAGGCCATTTGGCATTTATGCTAAACGTCCACAGGTGTGTACGAGAGTGCAGAGGTGATCGGTTTGGTGCATTCCTGAATGGCCTAAAAAAAAAATCGAATGCTTGATCATTCACACTTTGAGAGTAGAATTTTTTCAATCGCAAATCAAAATAATGATAACTGCGGCATCTAAAAACACTCAAAAGGTTTGGACTGGAAAAATGATGTGCTTCGCTTACAAACACCTATTTAAATATAATGAGCGCATAGGTGGGCTGAATATATTTGCTGCAGGCTATGATGAACAGTTGTGTTCTCTGTGGTTTGGCTGTCTTGCTCTCACTCTGACAATTATGCTAAACAGCGTTTTGATTCCCCTTCTCAAAGACAGAACGGCACACACTGAGCATCTCGACTGCAACCACCAAAGATATGGCCGGATGGGGCTTTATTATAAAAAGGAGTTTGTTTAAAAGGATTAATGCGTCGCCTACTGATGGCTAATGCACACACACGCACACATACACACAAAAGCACATGGTGTGTTAAAAGGAACATCCATCAACATCAAATAAAAAGCTGATAACTAATCACTGCATCCTCGCTGGTACTCAGACTGCAATATTAAATTACAAGCTCGCGCTGTGCACGACAGACGCGGCACCGGCTGTAAATGCGTCAATCGTTAATAATGTGTTTATCAAGCAACAATATCTCTGTAAGTAGATTTCAAAGACCAAAGGTAGTCTTTTAGCTGTCTTGCCACATTATAATCTTACTGGAGGTCTGTCTGTTATTCCACATCAGGGAATGGATGCATTGTATATAGATCTGGGTTGGTAATCGAAGGTTTGGCAATTCAGACCCTACAGGGGACGATTCAGCTGATCAGCACCCTCAGGGCGAGGGATTTAACCCCAGAATCATTTAATAAACAACATCATCAAGGGAGATTAGAATAAGCAATAGCTACAGATGGGACGATAATTCAGAAATGCAAATAAGCGTTTTTAATTCACAATTTATTGATGAAGTACTGTAAGCAACAATCCTGTGACAGATTAGGGTAATTAAATGTTATATACTATATGTATAATGGTACTGTAATCATATGTATGAGATGCATCATGCATTGAATTGTTGTGTATGAGTGAGGGATGTGTTTTTATTTATTTTAGCATCTTTTTTTATCAGGAATTTTACTTCTTTATTTTTATTTTTTATATATATGTATTTGTTGCACTGATTGGGATTGCATCTAATTTTCTTGTACAGTACATGTATAATGACAATAAAGTTTCTATTCTATTCATATCTGTAGCAAATACATTAAAACTGGATGTATTGGATTATTTTCAATTAAAAAATATTTTAACTATAATAATTGATTATAATAATATTATCATTATAAAATCTAAATAATTGATAAGAATAATTTTTTTTTCTTTTAATAAAGTAACTTTTAAATCAGCAATATTGCATTAGATTGATCAAAAGTGACAAAGACATTTAAAATGTTACAAAAGATTTCCATTTCAAATAAATTCTGTTCTTTTGAACTTTATATTAATGAAAAATCCTTAAATAAAAGAAAAATCTTTATATAAATAAAAATTAAGCAGAATGTAATATTGGCCGTTTTTGCTAACAAGTTATTCTTGAGCACAACAACGGCATATTAAAATGATCTCTGAAGACGCATGTGAAACTGAAGACTATATAAAAATAGATTAGAAGTTATTTCCCTGTTGTAAATGAAAAAAAAAAGCCAAATCACACATGAAGAACGTTGTTCTGAAGAAAGTCAAACAAAGAGTTTTATCTTTACACTCTCTGACATTTATGTTTTCAAGTGGGTAAAAAATTACATTTTAAATCACATTTAATATGAAATGTCTATGTACGGTATAGCATAGGCTTTGTTCCAAATCTCAAAAACACAAAATGTATCTTGTTCATATTTGTCTCTTTACAACGATTTTTGAAAGTTTAATTTTGGATTGATTTTAACGGGAAAAAACTACAGTGTTCGCAGAGTAATTCAGAAGACTCACAGAAGTAATTCGAAAGATCACAGATCTTTCCCTTGGGCAAATAAAAGTAGAAAGCATGCTTTTCCAGGGATGCACCTCTCCCATTTAAAGCACACGCGGCTTTCCCTTTCGACAGAATCGGGAAGAGAAAACAACACCGGTTGCGGGAGAAAACACTTGCTCACTGTTAGTAGGGCGTCACAGTACAACAGGATCACGGTCTCATTCCTACACAGAGAACATAATTATGCACTTAGATTTGAAAGAAACATCTTGTTGGGCTTAATTTGCAATGCAAAGGCAGTGCGCCGTTTCAGATGTAGCCGAATTCATCCAGAGGCCCGACTGCACGCTCCTACAGACCTACTTGCTTTCAATAACAACACGTACATGTGCTGCCTGTGATAGTGATGATGTCTGAGGGGGATCTGCTTAGGAAGAAAACAGAGAGAAGGCAAAGGAATGATGTGTGACGGGCTAGAGAGATAAACTGTGTGTTGTGTGCGAGAGAATGAGGAGGTTTAAATTAAGAGAAAAGGAAGGATAAATGGATTACCATGAAAGAAATGAGTGGAGAGGCAGAGGGAGCGAGAAAAGGCAAATGAAGAGACAAATGGATTAGCAGACCCAACGCGAAATGTCACTTGTCACTTGAAAGAGAACAGGTGGAAATAAAACACACAGAATATCATATTCTTTCTCTTTCCATCAGCGGTAATGGATTTTCCTCTAGCATTTAACCAACGCCACGCAGAGGAACATTACAATCCATTAAGAAGAGTGTGTTCGTGCAGATGTGCGAATCGCTATACGGTGTACACTAAACGTCAGCCCCTTATTACCCCAGCTTTCCTTGGAAAACATAATCACTCTGAGTGCACCTGTGGGCAGTGTTTGGCCGTGAATCCAGCGAACTGTAACCTTGAAAAGAATCAACAAACAATCATTTCCATCCATGACCTTCTTTATTGCTCGTTAAAAGGGAAGGCCATTGAAAATTGCAGTCCCGACGTGAAAGAAACAGGCTTGGATAAGTAACTTAAGGGTCTGTCATTAATTTTCCTGCCGAGGCGCAATCGGAACAATGCTAAAAGCACATAAAATGAAAACAAATGATAGACTTGTGGCATGCTTTATGTGAGTGTGCTTTTTCAGTGGATGTTCTATTTATTGTGCACTCCTGGCAGGAACCTGGAGCGGCCCTGGGATTAACTGGTGCGCTCAAGGGCGAAACGCCAACACAAGATCTCACAGTTCACGGTTTCTTCAGTTACTTCAGTGTTTCGGTTATCTGTCCTGCCTGTCCAGAAATGTTTAATGCTACAGAAGATTTCCATTTCATACAAATGTTGTTCTTTTGAACTTTCTGTTCATCAAAGAGAATTTAGAAAAAGGATTCAACATCGATAATAATAAATGTTTTTGAGCACTATATCAGCATATTAGAATGATTCCCGAAGGATTGTGTGACACTGAAGACTGAAGTAGTAGAGTGCAACTCCATTCATTTAACCTTCAACGATAACTTATAAACTTTTAAAGGCAGACCAACTGTGAGCTATGAGGTTGTTAATCAATAGCATATTCTTCTATTCAAGTCGTCAGGCCGCACTATTTTAACTTTGATTATGCTGTTCGCAACGCTTCATGGGATTGTAGTTCTTTCCTTTACTAAAGCCGTTAAAGGAATACTAATTAGGAATAAGTACACAGTCGTGTAGCTTTGCATTTTTTGTCCGATTTCAATACTTTTGTGCTTCAAATCAAAGTTTGTACGTTTATGATTCACTCCATTGTTGGTTGGCTTGGTTCATGGTTTATAAAGGTTTAACTGAAGCTTTAAAATCTCTATGAGAGAAATGAATGGAAAAAAATACTTTCGGAACCAAAGTCGCTTAAAACGTTTGGCAGGCTCTGTTGCACTTAGTGACTGCTCAAAATTCAGCTTTACCATCACAGAAATGCTCTACATTTTAAAATAATAATTCTCTCAAAACATATTGATACTGAAATATGTGAGACGCATCCAATACTAATTTTCCGCCGAATAGATGCAAGATACCAGCTGACCTTTCAGTGAATAATTTCACATAATTACTGTTTTACTGTATTTTTGATGAAATAATTGCAGCCTTGGTGAGAATAAGAAACTTACTGACCCCAAACTTTGAACATTACTGTAATTATGGACCAAATAACTACAATAATTATCGACCAAATGGCATGTACTGTAAATCAGAAAAAAAAATATCACAGTTTGTTTTTGTCTTTATGCGTCATTTAGAGGCAGGGCTATCTGAAATAGAAAATAGAAAAGAATAAAAGAAAAGTTCTAAAATCATTTGAACATCCTCATGTTGTTCCAAATCAATATGAATTTCTTTCTTCGGACACAAAAGAAGATATTTTGAAACCCAATAATGAATATCAAAGATGTCCAGTGTTGTTTGGAACACATTGTTCTTGGCGATAATCTTAATAATCTTTTTTTTTTTTGTAAAAAAGAAAGTCATACAGGTTTGGAACAACATGACAGAATTTTCATTTTTAATTAAATAAATAATAATAATAAATGCCACTTTATTTTTTGTGCACTTCATCTTCCTGGATACCGTGACTTTGTATCAGTGCTCTTTGTAAAACTATGACAGAGCCACAGTGCTGCTCTGTTTTTCACACTGCGATATAATTACAAGAACGTTTCCTTGTGTTGTTTTGTATTAAAACCTCTTCAGCCAGTAGCTAAGCAGAGAGCTGATAACTAAGTGACAGCTCTCAGAAATGAGCTGTGTAAAGACTCTTACACAAACACAGACAGTTTCAAGCTAACGAGAGCAAAAAGTTGGAGGACTTGAGTTCACAGAATTAGCTTCAGGTCTAGTTCATTAAAACTAAACGTCTTCAAACTGCCAATCTTGTGTCAGCAGAAGACAAGTGCTCACAGAAACTTTGTGTAAATATTAAAATGTATGCTTCCAACTCATAATTTTCTTTCCTTATTTGTCTCCTTTTCTAAGCCATGTTTTAGAAAACACGAGAGCATAAAATCTCTTCAATTTTGTGTAAATATTGAAATGGATTCACCATTTATATTTATGGTCTATTCCAATTATACACAATGTTAAAATGTAAATGAAAAAAAGAGAAGCTGTGACAGTATTTGTATTTAAGTTTGATTCAACATTCGCAGGCAACAACCACCATCCAACAAAACTTGTAAAAGGTGTGCACTTCTAGACTTTCCTTCTGAATTCAGTGCAGGCTCTACACTTACATCTTTCAGGAGTCAAAGTTTCAAAAATTTAGGGCTACAGTCAAAGTTCACATTTTTTATGACTATAACATAAGTTTTACAAGCAGACCAGAAGTTGCCCTTCGATTTCATGATCTTTTTAAGATGGATCCAAACTTTCCATCAGGGGAGAGAAAGAAGTTTTTACTCCGAAATCGCACTTTACACAAATACAATAATCTAGGTTGTCAGTTTAGTTTCTTTAAAGGATCAAAAGGCACAAGCCCAAAGGTACTAAAAGCATCTAAATGTTGAAAAATGTTGGTAACATTTTTTTTAGGGTTTAATTCTTTTAACTTGCCTATACGCTTGCATATTACTAGGATACTGGCTGTTTATTAGTACTCATATCAATGCCTTATTCTGCATGACCTTATTCTACATCTCTAATACTATCCAATACCTAAACTTAAATGCTACAAAAACTACCTTACTAACTATTATGCAGTACATGAGATCCACAGGGAGGAGTTAAATCAAGATCCAAGGAGTGAAGATGGGTAGGTTTAGGGATCAGTTGGGTAGGTTAAGGTGTATATAAGGGGGGAGGAGTTGGATCTGGATCCGACTCCTCCCTGTGGATTTCATGTTCTGCAGTGAGAACCATCTCATTTTATCCCCAGAAATTGGCATCTGTGATATACTGGCCTTCAATTCATGGTACAAAAATGCCAATAAACAAATATTTAAAATATATGGTCTTTGTTGTTTCTACATTCATTTGGAGATGAAAAATTATAAAAAGATTTTGATGTTAGGATGTTAGGTGTTAATCTGTCTTCACAGATTTTGATGTTAAGTGTGATTAATAACATAAAAAAGTCTAGGGGTATGATTCTTGCTTGGGGTGCAAGAGGTCCCGAGTTCAAATCCCGGACGAGCCCCCATTTAATGTTACGACCCCTCTCAAATTTATCTGGGGCTAGAGGAGCAACATTAAAAAAAAAACATAAAAACAAATTGACAGCACTAATTTAGAAGTACCGTGTTCCAAATTTTATAAAACAATGCTAGAATATTGAAATAACATAATATTTAGTTTGACATCCTGACAGTTGGTGATCAACATTTTCTGAAGGTTAAACACTTCTTTGTTTAAAACAATGTAGAAAATTACAAAAAAGAAATACTTAATCAGCAATCATTACTCGCATTACCATCATCACTTTGACAATTCCTGTGAGAAACCTTGAGGACTAGATGTTTGCTCATGATTCTTTAAAGATTTAATGAATTTTTAGCTAAATAGCACTTAAACGCTGACCTTCATGATGAGGATCATTATAGCTCATTGCAATGATGAGGTGTTTTGGTGAGTCCTGTGGTCAGGAAAAACATGGTGCGAAGGGAGAAGACCTAGACCATCCTTAAACTAACGACTCTCAAAGTGAACTGAGAGGAGCATCATTATAACATCGAGAGAGAGAGAGAGAGAGAGAGAGAGAGAGAGAGAGAGAGATGTGACGAGACTTATGAGGAGAATAAGAGAGAGAGAGAGATGCTGAGGTGCAACTGAGGGTGAAAATGAAAGATGGAATTATGATAATGGAACGGAGGGAAAGAGTAACAGGAAAAATGAGAAAAGAGGCATGCAGAGAGAGGATGCAAAAATTTGCAGGGAAGCGGTAAAGTGCTGTCATGTGTAATGCAGATAAACCTGAAATATTACAAGAAAAGAGAAAAAGAATGACACCATAGAAGACGTGCAAAACAGGCAGAGGTGGGATGTGCAGAGAAATGGGCAAAACAAAGAGAGCGAAAAAGCTGATACTGTTCTATCAGCCCGTTTCAAGGTGAGAACTTTTATTGTATCGCTAATGAATTCTGTTCTTGACTCGTGTAAGTGTTTGGAAACTTGCTATAGTGCCAGATAAAGAATAATGGCTGTGGAATGGAGGGTGACAGAGAGAAAAGTGTATGTGCACGCTTACCCGGTAAAGCGGGCTGCACTTGTCTTTAAAGCAGGGTGCGAGGGAAGAGTAGATCTGAAGAGAGTAGTAATATGCAGCTAACTGCAGTGACAGTGCCGATGGGGGCTGCTTCTCAAAACACGCATTAGCATCCAACACCTGAAACAGAAAAAACACAGGAGGCGTGTTCACACTGTACATTCATCTTACTTGGCTTTCAATAAGGGGTGCCCCAATACCACCACAAAAATGTACACAGATTGTTGTTGATTCCTGTCTTAAATAAAACTTTAGAGATAAAATGACAAAAAGAAGTGGGACAATAGGACGCTTGACACTTATAATGTCCATAATAAGCAGGATGAGTGACTGAATGTGTCAGGAACTCGACCCATGAGGACCATCGAGGCTAAAGCAGTGGGGGACAATGGCCACACTAACACCACACCAATTTCAACCCAACTTCACCTGAACAGAGGAATCACTGGGGGCATGCTATCAATTTTAAGCCCATAAAGACTTTTTAGATGATTTTATTAGAGCATGAAACGATTACCGATCTAAATCTGAAAAATGTAATGATACTTTCAAATGGAGGGCCCTGATGTAACAGGATTCAGGGCAGAGGCTAATACTGTAAGCATTAGACATGATATTAGATTTACAGATACTTTTAAATGGCTTTATCTTTCAATACCACACAATTTTGACTACAGTGAAAGAAAGATATGAAAAACTATAATCTGAGGCACACAGACAGTCACCCAAAATGAGAGAGAGAGATCTGCAAATAGAGCAGTCAAACTCACCTGAGGTAGAGCCAGTAAATAGGCCAGAGCGAGTGTCATATCTTTGGGAAAAGCATCACTGGCCAGCTGAAGGAGCACTATGAAATGACACAGGGGATGGAGAGGAAAAAAGAAGGAAGAATATTTCAGAGTTATTCCTGCAGAGCACCTCCTTGCTGTACTATAAAATGACGTGACAGAAGAAAGAGAGAGAGGGATGAAAATGAGATGAAAATCTCATTGGCGGTGCATAAAACTGAAATGTGACAGTAACAGTAATATTGAGACGATGACACTCAGATTTAGGTGCAGGACCAAAATATAATTTAAAAAAGCAATAAGATAAGAGAGACTGTCCTTGGCTAACCAAACACAGGTAAGGAGCAATAGGACGATTAGTTGTTTGTTTGGTTTCTATTTGTGAGACATTGAACTAATACTGGCACTCCTAGCAGTATATACAAACTTATTTAACATTTCATCAACTATCAGATATTCCGATTCTCAAATACATGCGAGTGAGTTTTATCATTTAAAAACCTAAATAATCTTGATCTATAACGCCACCATATTTGTTTGCGCAGCATGACTTATCGCGAGAGGAAAAAAAAATGTTTTAATCGCATAACATCGGTTAATTGGAAACGCCGTCATTTCGCAATAATTTTTAATTGACATTTGGAAAATATTGCAAAAGTTTTGCGCAAATCTGTAATGGAAACATGGGAAATGTAAGCCCTACATAAACTTTGGGTCATCTTTAATATTTCTCTAATTTACAGTAAGTCTCTATCATTTACATGGAATTCACATTCCATTTTTTGGGTTTTAGAAAAGTGCATTATAAATAAAATGTATTATTATTATTATTTTGCTTGGGAACTAATGTGGTCAGAACCAAAGTTTACAGGACTGCGTTCCCTGGACTCCTCTCAAGCGGAGAACTTCTACATACTGATTGGTTGCCGCCGAACCACGTCATAGCTTATTACCATAAAGTTGACTTCACTTCTCCTCTCCTCACCGCTCTCTCCGTCAGCTCACATTAAAAAAAATGACTTCCGGCCACTTTGACGCTCTCGCCGGTGGCGGTGTGAAAGCATGGAACGTCAAAATCATGCTCTAAGAATGTGTTGTCAAACATGCATACAAACAACTATAAATGAAATGAAAAATAACACTGTTGCACAGTCAAAAGTGTGATGCCCAGATGAAAAAAAAAATGCTGACCATATCAGAAGCGGAAAGCATCCCTAATTCATAACCATTAAGCATTTCAAACATAAGAACAGAGATTAGAGAGGACATGCGCGCAATATCTAAACAAGAGCAAAGAACCATGACTCTTTTATAGGAAGAGTATTCAGCATACGTTTTAGCGTGCAGGTCATTAATTTAGCATTATCAGCCTGACGCAAGCACTTCCCTTTCATCTCACGTTCTCCCGCACGAAGGTGACTTTATGCCTGTGGTGCGCGACTGAACGACAGTGACACAGGAGGAATTAAAAGAGAGGATAAGAAAGGAAGAGGTAAAGGGAGATTCGCTATTTGCATTCTTCCACTAAAGATCCTGCACCCGTCCCATCACTCTGCATTGATTTTTTCATTCGCCTCATCCATCTTGAAGCAAAAGGCCTTGATATTTTGACTAGCCGCTATCTCTCTTGTATCGGGAGGGTGCGCATTATTTACTGCTGTCTGCTTGCGGTGAGTACACATTAATTAATCAATATGACGCTATTCTTCCAGACGTGTAGCCGGCGAGTGGTGATACATCAGTGAGAGGCGAGGCCAGGCGGAGGAAGCTGCCCCGGGGGCCAAAGATTACAGCATTCCTTGCAAGGACACTGCGACTAACAAGAGGGTGATGACAACTTAACTGGGACGGGTGAGGTCACTAGTCGCCGTGATGAGAGTTCATTTTAGATGTAAATGTTTGTTTACATAAGGAGCAATACCTTCGGTTGCAGGAAAGAGATTCTGTCCCTCGCTGTTGGTTTCGGCCAGTTTGCCTGTCCGCAGTAAAACTTCTGCAAAGTCTTCTTGAGGAGTGTAGACGTACGAGGAATACACATCCTCAGACTGAAATAGAAATTGAGGAGAGGGGATATTACACGTTTGTTTTTGCATACTTATTCTTAAATTGTTTTGCAAATCAGTCCCCAAAAAAAACAAAAAATACACTACCAATCAAAAGTCTAAACAGTAGGTAACACATTTAAATGTTTCTAAAAAGCTTCCGTAGTATAGACCCAACTCCCAACTTTGAGAATAGATTAACGGCAATATTTGTTTTAATCGCCCGATAAGTGTCTCACGCTAACGTCGATAATGGTCCATCAACAGTAATTTTTAAAGCTGAATTTTCAGCATCATTACTTCAGTACACACAAGCCTTTAAAAATAAAAATAAACAAGCATAATAAATGCTCACAAACATATAATCATAATAATGTGTGTACATATAAACACCTAAATAAACAAGTAAAAAAAAGGAAATAAAATCAAGTTTTATCCAGAGCTGGTCTCCTTAAAGTAATCTAAAAATGTAGCTCCAAGATGTTAAGAAAAGGTCGGGTTTCATTCTAACTCCAAATTTAATCTTTTCAAGTTTGACTGCAAAAAGTGGAGGAGATGGCAGCTTCAAATTAATTAGTACAATTCGTCTAGCCAACATAGTGCAATATTATCCATCTCTAAATCTGACAGTTTAACATTTTCCGCAAAACCCCCAAATCAAGCAGTCAATGGGTTGTGGTCTATTGGGGGTCTAATTAAAAATTCCACCCCAAAACCTTAATAACTTAGGAGGACCGGACCAAAAACAATGAAACAGAGAAGCTGGCTCCACAACACAGAGTGGGCAGGTGGGGTCTAATTCAGGAAATATCTGGCAGAGTTGCACCCTAGACCATTGAATATCTTAAATTGAGTAAGCCTATGCCTAGAGCTAACTGAAGAGCAATGCATCCTAGATCATGTCCCAGGTTTCATCTTCTAACATAGTAGTTAGGCCTTAAGTCCTCCTCCCAAAGAGATTTCAATGACCTACTAGATGGGGTTTGTTTGTTTGTTATTATACTATAAGATTGTGTTATATTTGTATATATATATATATTTAAAACAATGTATTATTATTATGTTTTATTACTCTTGACATCCCTTTTATGTTTTTGAGAGTAGAAAAGCTCACCAGCTCTTTAATTTGGGTATATTTGTCACATAAAGCTATTTAAGTGTGCTTCCAGAAATAAAGCACACAAGTCATATGGACCACTGATACATTATTATATACATTTCATTTTAGAAGTTTGAAAGGTTCAGATTCACTGTAATTCCATGGAAAAAAGGTCGATCTCTACATTATTCAATTTCTGCTTTTGTGTCCCACTGAAGGAGGTCAACGTGAGTGTAATTAAATGACAAAATATCCTTAACCTCATACAAACTCAGAACTAAACTACACATTTGCATATTCCTTTATGACAGCAGTGACTTTGGCAAGACATGGGAATGATAGAGAGTGAGAGAGATAATAAAGCTGTGGGAGAAAAACACAGACAGATGCAAACCAGAAGGAAGGAGATATAGTAAAATTTACCGCATTGATGTATGGATCGTCGAAGAGCTCCTCGTAGAAAGGACTGCATCCCTGCCTCTCCAGATCTGTGTTCCGATTGGCCGCACCGGTACGGTTTCTATCTGCGGCCTGTCCCTGAGAGGAGATAAATGCTCATTAAACATTCATGGGATATTCATAAAACATTCACAGATACGCATGCAGGAACCATTAATGTTTCAGCCATGCTCATAAACGTTTGTATGGGGCCAGATCCTTCTGCCGTTTGAGGGGGGATTTGACAGTCACTATGGAAGGCCATTAGGAATGCACAAGTTTCTGCTTGTCATCAACCATTTCACAGGAAGGACTCTGTCTTGGGGAACCAGAAACAGGAACTCAAAAAAAACAAACCACTTCACAAAGAGATGCGCAGACGTCGGCCGGGGAGAGGTTCATTCAATCATGCCAGGTTTTAATGGCATGATGACGTCTGCCAAAAAAATGTGCAGGCGAGTCTCACTGTTGAGCTTTGTCCAAACTGTTCCTGGCGGTTATGTTTTGAAGAGGAACGATGCATAATGGAGCGAGGTTATACTTCTGAGAGTGGTGAGCAAAACCGTTCAGCCTGAATTTAAATGCGACTTACATGCAGTGGGCGAAGTAAGCTGAGGGACTCCCTCCACCAGTGGGAGTCGCTGACGGTGGTCAGCACGGCTCTGGTAGTCATGGTGGTGTTGGTCAGGACCTCTATGGTGCGGGCTGTGGTTCTGTGCAGCAGGTCAGTGGGGTAAATGGATCCAGGAACAACAGCTCCAGCCTGCAGTGGGCAGCCAGGGAAGGTTAGACATGAGCCAAAATGATCAAATTACAGTGGTTATAGCTACAGAAAATAATAAACATACTAAAACAGACTTTTTTTCTTTCTTTCTACAGGCACCTTTAGCTTTCTCACCAGTGATATTTTCTCTAAAGCTGCTGTGGAAAACAAAAAAGTTTAAATGCTTTACAAATAAAAGAGAGTTAACTTGACAAATCAGGACCATGATGCTTTGATTTATTGCACAATATAACCAAAAGAATATGTAACTGGAGTATTTTAATACATGACAATATATGATCAAATGCTAAAACTGTAAAAGAATGTCCAATGTCATATGTTCGTAAATAAGCAAGGCCGCTGGATGAGGTGGGAAGGTGTGGAGAGGAGGAAGACCGCTTGAAGCGAGCAGTGGAGTCCAATATGCTGAGCTCTTCCATAAGAGCCACATATGATGTTCTGCCCTCTCCAACCAACCTACATCTCTGTTTTGGAGAGGATCCAGCCTGCCTTCATTGTCTTGCCCCAGAAACCCTGAAAAAAATAATCCTGGTGGGCTGCAAGACCAGCCTTACGCAAGGCAGATACACCTGAAGTGCCTGGACACTGCTACACTCGAGAGTAAGAGGGTAACCGTCAATGCACGGGCCCTGAGAACCCAGACTACCTTGCGGCAACCAACATCCTTCGTCCGGAAAGCGGAGAAACGGTAGACCAATCGATCGCCTCCAGACACATGCCCACTGAATGCAGTCCAGGACTGGGAAACGCGGGTAGACTTAAGTCAGAGGCTCATCTTTGATTTTAGGGCTAGGACAGTCCCAAAGTAGATTTCTTGACATTTAATTAATTTTGTTTTTAAAGAACCAGTCAACAGGTCTACTAATCAGGCTAAGAGATTTGACATACACTTAACTATAACGATTTGTGTCAGAAGTGGACTTTACGCCAAATAAACATGGGCATTCAGGACTGTGAATGTTATCACGTTGTAAGTAGGTAGAAAATATGCTAAGGCAAGAATTACCCAGCAGGGAAACTAGAGCAAATCCCAGCAGGAACAGAGATATCCCCTTTAAGCCTAGAAAACAAACAAAAGCACTACTAAAGTCATCTCATTGCACTAAAGTCAACATGCATTATAAATGAAGGTATAGGCACAGGGACGTAAATTGACTCCTGAGCAAGAACGCTCTCCGCCATCAATGGAGCAAAGCACCGCCAGCTCTCTGTAGCAACATGACAAAACAAAGCGAATGCAGGTGTTTACATGTTACCGGGATGCTAGGTGAACTTTTCAAAAATGCCAGAAACATGGGAAAAGAACACTAGCTCACACTGCCCTTCTAGATCGTGTGTACAAAGCTGAACCACGCATTTGCCCTCATCAATACTTCATTCAGTTTTAAATGCACACTTACCCAATAAACAACACACACATTTAGACAAATCTATTTTTGTGCACATGAAACTTTAAACATGCAGTTTCCTTTCTCATGATGAGAGGAAAACAGTGCTTGCTATGAGTCAAGTAGCTGGGCTCTGAAGCCATATTTACACCATATGAAAAGTGCAGAGTCACTCTGTCACAGAGGCATTGAACTCATAGTTCAGTCAGAGGCTGTGCTTTAAAGCCCACTATAACGTAATCATCCAGGGGAAGATTTGCCATTTTATAGCCATGAATGAAGCATGGGTGCTCATGTTAAAATGTGTGATGATGAAAGCTTACAGTCAAGCAAGAAGTCCAAATTGAAACTTTTTACTTTCTTATTTAAGGTTCATGGACTTACTGGGAACAATTTCTTGTTCATCATTTTAAAAGAGAAAAAAGAGAAAAAAGGTAACTTCTTAATCTTCAAAATATAATAATTTGTGCGTTAATATAGTAATAATTATCGTGTAATGAGGTCATGACATTTTTGCATTAAAAAAAAACAAATATGCATGTGGAAAAATGTTTATTTTCAACCTTCATTCTGAGTCTGACGTTTGGAAAAAACGAGCGTGCTGCACCATGACCACCTCACCTCATTCCATTATGAGCGTGCATATATTTGAAATAACAAACGATATGTGAGTAGGCCCTTAATATTTTTTTTGTTGTTTTTTCAAAATAAATTTTAACCTAAAATGTTAATGTTGATAAAGAAAAGTCTCTGGATACACCAACAGGCTTCACATACAGGCTTCTCAAAAAGAGTAACACAAAATTGGTGTATAAAAGGTAAATGCACAATACTCGAAGAGCACAATTAGCAAAGATTTATCACTCAACAAATATTTGCTCTTCAAAGTGTCACACTAAATAAAGACCTCTGACGTGATGTATATAGAAGCGTTGTTCTTTACCTCTGACAGCTCGCTGCCTGTTCTCCGGGCTTGAGAGGGATCAATCTTGTAATTTACAGCCTGGTACAGAACCTAAGACACGGGAGGAGAGCAAAACATTGACTTTTTCATTCATGCCCTTCAGCATAATGCCTTTTTTTCGCTTCAATTTTCTTTGCCCTTAAATGTTTAATCGTTCTGCCAGTATTTATATTTGACACCGCAGTAAAACTTATTTAAATTACAATTCCTTTCCTCAATACATTTTCTTTTGAGTGTTTCAATGTGGAATCTATCTTGGTATACATAAATCTACTTTAGGTCTTTCCTGGAAGCAGCCTGACAGCAAAGCAGTCAACACAGAGAGAGATAGAGGCAGCATGAGCTGGAAAGAGCGCTCGGGGGTTAATAGTATGTGTGCCGGCGGCGATTTCTAAAACTTAAAAGCTCCATTTTAAGTCTAGAGTCTGCCTATGTCTAGTGCGTCCAACAAAACATATGCATATAAACAAAAAACTCTGGAAGTAAAAAGCAGGAAACTTGGAGTGGAGGTCAGGAGTCAGGTTGCTACTTGAAGTATCAGAAATGAATTACTGGTTATTGACAACTGAATTTTGTTTTTGTTATGCAAGGACACTAGCAAGCATCTCTTTCTATCCATACATATATAAAAACAGTTTAAGTGGACAAAACCGCACCTGGGTCTGAAGGGAACTGGAAGCCGCTAACAGGTTCTGGATCCTGCTGGGAGGACAGTGTGTGAGGGAGAATGCCATCAGCTCCTGACGGGCTGAGAGCTGCGAGTACGTCTCACACTGCCCTAGCTCGGCACACACATCCCAACCATCACTATAGCCTAGAGTGACAGAGTAAAAAATAAAACATGCACAGCACAGTCATATACTAGGCAGGGGATGTTAACTGCCATAGAGAGAGTTTCAAAAAAGACACACACACAAAAAAATAAATAAATCACATAAAGAGAGCCTTAAAAAACACTGTTTTCCAGGGTTGAACGCTATTCAAGGCTGCCTTTTAAATTCTGATTAAATGAATACATATTTAATTGCCATTTAAATTTAAAGTTAAAGGAGTAGTTCACATTTCAAAAAACTTTTCCTGATAATTTACGCACCCTTATGTCATCCAAGATGTCTTTCTTTCCTCAGTTGAAAAGAAATTAAAGTTTTTGATGAAAACATTGCAGGATTTTTCTCCATATAATGCACTTCAGTGGGAACCAAACGGTTCAAGGTCCAAATGACACTTTCAGTACAAATTGCAAACTGTTCAAAGGGCTTTAAACGATTCCAGACGATGAATAAGGGTCTTATCAAGCAAAACGATCGCTCATTTAATAAAAAAGAGACAAAGTTTAAGTTTTATAAGCTCAAATGCTCGTCTTGCTATGTTCTGTGTGACTCTCCTGTTCAAACTCGTTCATCAAAATGAACGAATCTTTTTGCGAGTCATTTGGTTCATTCAATGAACAAAACGAATGAATTGACTCTGAAAAATATAAGTTAATTTTGATGAACTTTCAGTCATTTCTGATATTTAAAATTCTCAGCTGTAACACATTTCTAGTGGTTTTCTCAATAATATTGGTCCATTTCTAACAAAGCAATTATGGATGTTTATTGCAAAAACTGAAGGGCATGTTTTGCCCAGCTGTGTTTTGATTGCAAATGTCCGTTTGCTAATATATTTGCATCGTTTCCCCATCAGCCGAGGTATAGCCTGAGAAGTCGGAAATCGTTGTGCGGTTCAGAAGTTAGCCGAGTGAAGGACTGATGCAGGATATCTGGATAATGTTTTATTGCTGTCCACTGGATCAGATCTTTGGATGGCATCAGAAAGAACTGAAGGTCAGAAAGATCAAGGACATTTCATCCAATTTTAATGTTTGTTGTTTTTATTGTTTTGTTTTTACATATCCAATAAATAAATTCTAGTGTAACAATTTAAGAAACTGTTGGTTTTGAACTACTGTATCAGAAAACGTCTTCCCCTCTACTAGAAGTATGACAGATAAATTGTTTATCTGACTTTCTAAGCAAGACTGACATCTAATGGTCAAACTGTGTAATTGACGCCACCAATTATAGAAAAGGCTCAAACCACCTTTCTAGTCAATACTGTAGTTAGTGGTAGGTCCTTTTTGCTCTTTAAGTCAACAATGGAATGAATTATGTATTAAATGAGAGATGCAGGAATAGATTTGAAATCGTCTGAACCTCATTATACCTGCAATGATGATTAACATCCAAAAAATGCATTTCATGGAGAGACGTGTGAAGAGATCCAGTCCTGCAGCTGGACAGAATCTACTGGCTCAACTCAACTTGTATAAACATTGCAGAGTTTGATGGCGCTCGTTCCACCCATAACATGCTCATTTATGGGAAAACACACTCAGACGGTTCACACTGCTGACAGAAAGGCAAAGGGTCGGGGTAATATCAAAAAAACCTGTCAGGGGGATGTCAAAGTTATTTTTTTACTCTGAGATAACAATTGAAAAATATATCAAATTACATATTGCTTACAGGAAATGATATCTTTTTGTTTGGACCAATGAGTTTTGAACATTATATGCATGACAAAATGAGTTATTAAATAATTTTGGACTATGTTAAATGTGTATTTAATAGGGCTGTCAAATGATTAATCGCAATTAATCACATCCAAAATAAAAGTTTGTGTTTATATAATATATTGGTGCACTGTGTATAAATATTTTATATATATAAATACACACACATGCTTGTAAATATTTAAGAAATATTTTTGTGTATATACTGTATATAGATATATAGATTTATATATAATTTATATTATATATAAATATCAATCTTAAATATACATGC
>JAOTRC010000010.1:2708453-2725314 GCA_027497675.1 Cyprinella lutrensis | reverse complement strand
TCACAAAAATATAGATTTTTCGATACATATCGATACTGAAATATCTGATATGCTTCCAATGCTCATTTTCCACAGAATAGATACACAATATGTATATACACTAATAATAGATACACAATATTCTTTTTTTTTTTTTAGAATAATGGCATCTGCATAACTGGACTGGATACTACCAAGTGACAGATGACAGATTTTGCAGCAAAATATCCGTTTAATTGGTTGTATAACCCTTGACAATACCAGAAGATTTTTCTCTACCTTATGTATTGAAAGTCGAGACTGTTTTGATCCGATCCAATTTGCACCCCTTTTTTATTTCAACCCACCAGTTGAAGACCATCATGGCAAACTACATCAGAAGCCATGCTTAACCACAGTTATGCTAACAGCTGCTCAGAGAAGCCAAGAACAGAAAGAGGTGTCTGAATGAACCTCTGTGAGCTGAACTGGTGCGGTGCCTGGCTGAGATGCCCTCAATAAATGAGGATGTATTGTCCCTTGAGAGCATCTAGCACAGATGTTTTCTGTTTCCTTCCTTTCTTCCCATCTCACACTTCTTCCCTCGTGTCCCTTTCTTTCTCTCCACAATCTGCTGGGGCCAGATTTTTTTTGTTTGTTCAATTTTTGCGCTTCCCTCTCTCTCCTCTCTCCATCTGTCTTTAGCTCTTTAAGTCTTCTCCAATGATCATGACCTGCTCCAAAAAAAAGCTGTTTGAATAAGCAAACCGTTTTACTTTTTAATTTAATTTTATTTTATTTTATTAAAGGGATAGTTCACCCAAAAATTAAAATTCTATCATCGTTTACTCACCCTCATGTTGTTCCAAACCTCTGTGTTTATTTGTTCTGCTATACACAAAGATATTTGGAAGAATGTTTTAATCAAACAGATCTCAATCCCCATTGACTACCATAGCATGTATTTTTTCCAACAATGGAAGTCAATGGAGATTGAGATCTAATTAGCTAATTTTTCGAGATATCAACCTCAAATTTGGAACAAAACTTGGTTAGGTTTAGGCTTTGATTTTATTGCAGTTTTAGAGTAAAACATGCTTTTGAAAATATCTAATTCATATTAAAAAATTGAAAATAGTATTGTTGTGCATTTTTTGTGCAAGTTCACTTTAAGAAACTTTTTTCCACTTCAGCAATAATCTAATGTTTAATCAGTTTAAATTAGAAATTTATTTTCAGGTCTATGCTCAAAAAGTGAATAAATGGATTATAAAAACAGCGTAAATATACTTAAGTACCATAAAATCCCCTAAAAATAAAAAAAATCATAAAAAACATTATTGAACTAAAATATAGTACAATAATTTCACTGAGATAATAATAAAAAAAAAATCTGCTATTATTGACCGACACACGAAGAGTAAGAGAGGGTTAATGTGTTCATTCACTATAATTAATTAAAGACATGTATTTTGTAATTCATGCAAAATTTAAAGTGGCAAACTGTGTACTGCAGGCAGTAATGCTCAGGTACATGTCCAATGACATGTGAATAAAACAATCAATATATTGCCTTCTAAAGCCAATTTTTTTGTACTGTCTAGTCGTCGTGAACAGAAAATCCTGGTTCGATTTGGCCTTTTACCATTAAAACAGAGAGCAGGGAGCACAGAGATAAAAGAAAACATTGGCAAAGATACAATTCAGATGCAGGGAGGGGAAAGGCTAAATCTTGAGAGACTAAAAAACAGGTGATAAAATAGAGAGCAAACAAGGGGAAAAGGGTGAAATTAAGGCTGTAGTGACTGCGCCCTCCCAGGCCAGTCATAAATATCTGTGAGAGAGACTTTCATCATCCTTTCCTCCGACAGAATTCTAATAGATCCAAAGGAATGTGTCTCTACGGAGCCATTACATGCTGATCACGTCACCTGAGTCGAGATTGACACACACGCAAACAGGCACAAGGAGGAAAAAAAGAAATACATGCAAACAATGTGCAACAAACACACACAGATGCTTTGTTCAGATGTGAAAAGTTAGTTTTTTTTGTTTGTTTTTTTTGTAGTCTGCACAAACAATACATAAAATTAAGTTAAAAATCTGTTTAATGTGTCTTTGTCTGAACACCCAGACTGAATTTCAATTGTCATTCAGGAAGTGTTACGTAACGTCACACAAAGCGTGCAATATGGTCTCAAGCTGTGTTCGGATAAACTAATTTATGCTCCATCTTTTCTAATATAGCAAACTAACTGACAATTTCTATGAAGTGAATGGTAAATGAGTAAGCGAGTGTACACATCAGCAGGTTTTTGGTATATGCATGAATGCGTAAAATGCCTCTGTTCTCTCATGTGCTTCAAGAGGGAGATGTCATGAAGGACGTGAGCAGAGACAAAATTTCCAATTTCCCATCCTTCCTTCTCACGATGACAGCTATTCTCAGTTGAAGAGAGAGTCTCTTGACATTGTGCTGAAGCTAACACCATTACACACCGAATACTGAGTACATCAGCGGGCCTCAAACTTTTGTGGTCAAGTGTGACCTCTGATCAAATCAAAACAATCATATACCAGCTAGACACAAATATGTTCCTTTCTTTTCCGTTAGCTTTAATGATTAACACCAATCATTTAAACATTGACCGTCGAACATAAACAGACGCTCAACCGAACCTGCTTGAAGTGCCAGAACAAACCTCATTGGTTCTTGCGGAAGCTAAAACGTGCTGTGTAACACACGAGAATTAACCCCATTGGTTCTCGTACGTCAAACGAACATGTTTGAGCTTTCGTTTACCACAACTATTGTGTGAGTTGATGAATTTTTCTATGTGGGGAAAAAAAGCCTAAATTTAATCTGTTTATCATATGAAGCGATCATTTTTAGACTAAAACGCTCAACTCATATGGAATTCATATTAGTTTTACGATTTCTTTATGAACGTTTTTAAGCGTCAAAGTGGTAGTTGCGTAGCTGTCAATGGAGAGAGAGAAAGCCATCAGATTCCATCAATAAAATCTTCATTTGTGTTCCAAAGATGAATAAAAGTCATTTTTGAATTTTCATTTTTGGGTAAACTATCCCTTTAAGCCCTTCACAACTGGGCCTTTGCAGATGTGTAGAAGTACCCCACCAGAAAACGCACATACATCACAATAATGCCATCTAAAAAGAATTACAATGCATTTCCGTGAGTTAATATGCAAATTTTGCAGTCTCATTCAAACGCATAAATAATAAATATACCCTACTCTGGAATACAAGGTAATGTAGCCAATCTGTCTCAATGCATTGGAACAGACTGGTTATGTTATTGATGAGCTACTGTGCTCACAAATAAGTGATGAATCCAATGCCAAAATGAAAATCATTAAATCATCTTAGGTCAAATGGAATGTCTCGCCTTTTTGTCTGCACACAACTTGAAATTCACATCCACCATTATTGAAATAATAACGTAAGCTCTATTCGGACAGTGTTTCTCATTTGGACGTCTGTAAAAATACATTTGCATGGCGCCTCAGTGATAAATCACCATACGGATGGTGATTTATTGGTGGTGGAGGAGTGAGTTTTGTAACACCATGACTCGCTCAATTGGTCAGTCGCATGATTGTCTGCTGAAAATAAAATACCATAGGCATGGAATAATATGAATAAATTCGTATTTAATTTAATAATAGGAAGATAATGAAAAAAAATTCCCTTTATCCTTTTTGTTCGCTAAGTTTATTTTACGTATGCTGCTCGGCAGTGATCGAGTGATCTCTTCTTGTAAACTCAGAGATGTGGATTCGGACGGCAATTAAATCACCACACGACCTTGGTGTTTGTAGGTAATTCAGCTGAGGATTTTTACACGAGTGGTGGAAAAAAAACACTGGCATTCTGGATTCGGATGGCAATAAAATCAACCCCTGTAAATGTTGAAAATACCTTAAGACCCAATGACAAATAATTACTGGCCGAACAGGGCTTTATATTTTCAAAGCTATATTAAACTAGCAAATAATTCACAAACAAAAAACAAAATTCAGTCGCACAAACAGAACAAATAAAAAGTCATTAAAAGCGACCATTTAAGTTACAGTCTAGAGCCCTGTAATAAAATTGAATACGTTATTTTTGTAATACTATTCCACACTATTACCATTTTATCTGTATTATTCATCAAATAAATGCAGCTTTGGTGAGCATTAAAACATTTTTAAAAATCTGACTGACAAAAAATGTAGTATATATAGCAGTATTTTTAAAGTATGTGTATAGTATAAAGTATTTCATATCATATGATAATGTTTAATAATAATTTCATAACTTGATCTTCCAGTGAAAACTAAAGATGCTAAATCCATTGCACTGAGACTAAGATTACATTGAATTTTCAGCCATGAGCCTGAGACACTGTGGTATAACACTTAATGCCATGTTAAGCATTAAGGCGTTCCAGACCTCTACAGGCGTTAAAGCTACTTTGAAACAATGTGTATTATGAAAAGTGCTAGACCAATAAATTTGACTGTCTCTTCTTACCTCAAGTGTTTCTCCAGAGTGTCCACCTGGTCATGCAAGGCTTTTGTAGTGTCTGTCTCAGGTCTGAGAAGAGAGAGAAGATAACAAGTTCAAAGATACTGTCTACACACACACACACACACAGACTGTTTAAAACAAATCACTTTCAAGAATTGAAAACTTCCATTATGTGATAATGTCACCATGTCAGTGCGTCGGTATGTCAGTAACGCTAGTTATTTGTTATTTGTAAATAAGCTCATTGGTTATAGATGCCTCAATGAATTCTCTATACAGCACTTTTCGTATTTGATCCCAATACAAGGTCAACACACACGACAATAGCATGGTCCATTTAGTGCCTGCTGGTAAATGGCGTACACCACCATCTGGACCCAAAAAACATCTTTCTTTACTGACAGCCATTCAAAAGTAGCAGTGTATCCTGACTAAATAAAAATGTTTGCAAGCCCCATTTAAGCTTATTTAAGCACATTTCGTTAACTGATCGCAGATATTTTAGCAGCAAAGCGACTGCCATTTTTCAGGTTTGTGTTTACAAGTTGTGTTTTTTGAAGCTGTGCCCCTTATCTGAACCTGAGCAGAAATCATGTGCAATTCTGCTTGACAGTCCGGTTGCCATGGAGATGATGTCTGAAGCTCAAAAAAAAAAACTTGTTGCTGACAAAACTGATTGCTCAATTTCGCTATTTCCCAAGGCACTTCCCAAGTTTCACTAAAAAGATTTTTGTATTTTAGTTTTATTCAAAGTCCAAAATCCAATTCACATCCCAATCCCACACCTGAAAAAGCCTTCACAAACCACGCTCTTTTCTCCAGAAGAAGCGAAAGATAATAAAAAAAAAGCTCCGGAATAGCTCTAAAGTATTGATCCCTGGACAAAAATGAGAGTGTAAAAACACATTAGGGTCTTTGCAAAGGTACAGTGAGATTTTCCAACAACAGATTGAGTGAAAGTGAGAATGAGAAAAAGATGGCATTTGTAGAATGCATCAAAATTGTTTTTAGCATAACAATGCTGAACCCTCAGGATATAACATATCACATTATTTTTGGTGTAAATGTGTTTTTATGTTGCCCCACGAGAGAACTGAGTGCTAAAAAAACCCATCAACCCTTTGCACATAAGCTAACACTTCATCTGCATTCCAAAGAGCGCAGACATTTATATTTAATATCAATGTATGCGGTCGAGTGACAGGCCTCTCCCTCTCCAAGAGTCTAAAGACAGCAGGAATATAATAAGGAACGCTGAGAGGTTTTAAGGGTTCACACTTTGAAGGCAGAAAGACACATGCTGTGCTAATAATGAGCTAATCAGGGGCTTACTGACAACTGTGCACACATGATAATTGTGTGTGTGTGTGGTTTTGACAGGTTTAGTGTGAATGGACTGCCAGAACAAGTTTTGAAGTTAAGCACCAAGCCGTAAGTAGTTGATATCGATGGCCAGCTTTGGACACACTTTATATGACGTGTCTTTAACTACTTTAGTTTAATTAATCATTTGATACAATACACTAGGCTAGCTGCGATATTCGCTGTTACATGGTGTTCAGCCGCAACACAGGTTACATCACTTGCCCATCATGGCACCGCCGTTTTGAACTTTAACTGAACTAAATGATTTTAATTACTATAAGAGAACAGACACTAGAATTAAAAGCAAAATTCAGCAGCAGAAGTTTCACTTCACTTCGCCTCACTCTTGACAAGATGATGGCGGAAGATTTGGTTTCAAAGCTAGACGTAAAAGCACCTATTTTAAGCGAATTTGTCATTGTCCTGTTTTGTTGCGTTTTTCATTAAGAATAATAATGAACCCACCATTCAATCAACTTCCGCTTATATAATTACACTAGTCGCTTTTCCACAGTCGGGTCAGTTCGTGCCAGGGATAACAACATGCAAGGCGAGGCCAATAGCCTCAGACATCAAGGCATCAAGCCTCAGACATATATAAAAGGTGTTTTATATATGTATATATATATATATATATAAAGACAAAAAATACACTTCCATTTAAAAGGTTTGAGTCATTAAGATTTTTTTTATATTTTTGAAAGAAGATTCCTATGTTCACCAATATTTATGTATGCAATGTACGTATGTATGCAATGTATTTTTTTTCTTCAGTTTAACGTGCTATACATATTTAACGCAATTAATGCAGAATGCATTTTTTTCCCTCTTTGTCAAGAGTTATAATATATGATCACACTCTATTCAAGCAAATGCTTTTAAACAATTAACGGGTGATGAGACACAAAAGAGAAGGCAAGCGTCTTACCACCTGCGAGAACATCTGTGAATCTCCTGTCTGTCACACACACACACTTGTGCAAAGACAGTGCTTTAATGGACAAAAACACACAAAATCATGCAAGAAAAGCCGTTTGGTTGAATATCCTCGCAAGCACAGTTAAATCAAGTCTTAAATGTACTGGGCCAAAAGGAAAAAAATGAGCCCTGATATATTAAAGGGCACAACTAAATGTGGCATTTATTAAATTGGGTTTATGTGAAGATTGTTTTAAGTTCAGTGCAATTAAAAGTTTTTATATTATTTAAAGCCTAATCAAGGATGTAAATAAAAGAAATCCCTATAATTATAATGTCACCCTATAAGATGACATTAAATATTTAAAAATTGTTTCTATGTTCATTTGGAGATTAAATGTGAAATTTATTACAAAATAAAATCTATTTAAAATTTGAAATATATTTTAAATATATTTATATATTTTACAAAATATATTCTAAAACTTGAAATGTTAGGTTTTATTCATCAAAATTACTTGTGATTCATTACAGAAAACATTTGCAATTAATTAGCTTATTATTTTTCTTGTTAATTGATTAAAACACATATTTTACTACATATTAAAACACAATTTATTGGCAAAGCTGAATTTTTAGCCACTATGATTCTTATCCTGATTTGATGCTCAAGAAACATTTCTTATTATTATTATTATTAGATGATAATGGTTGAGAGGAATAGATTAGACATACTTTGGACATTTAGTGTTTTCCAAGTGGTGTGATGAAGGTTTGCTCACCCATATCCTCTCTGTGGTAGACATTCCAGTATATCGTAGCAGAGTGCAAGCTGGTCATCTCTCTCACAGTTGTAGATACACTCCAGTGCCACGGACATAAGCTGATCTGAATCTCCAATGATTTTGGGATGACACTGCAGGCAAATAAACACACACTAGTCATTGTTAAGTGTAAATTATGTATTATTAAACCAAGTAAAGAACCTACATAGACAGCAATTCTGAGCATTATTGGCATATTTGAATGTCTTTATGACACAAATGTTATATACAGGTAGGGCGAGTCTTAGAGACAACATAACCTTATAACATAACCTTGTATAAATGACCTTCATACTGTATGTGTTAATATAGAGCCGTACAAACAACAGTAACTCACGCACAGATGCACACAGAAGCACACTGAAAATCACGTTAGTGTGGATTAGATAGGATTTCATTTCACACAACATTGAATGAGCAAGGCTGATTCATAGACGCACACGAACATAAAAAGAAACACGCATGTACAATCTCATGCACCTGATTTCTCTCAAAGCGCTTTTATTAATTTCCTGTGAGGGAAATTGATGCCTCAGATGTGTAAACAGGCCATAAATTTTTATCATGGCCTTGTGTGACAGCGTGTACGTGTGTGTCTGGAGGTCTTTTGTTGCTTTGGACTCAGAATTGGAATGGCTGTTCCTCTAATCATTTCACTGCATCCCTCTTTTATGAGTGTATCTGTGTGTGTGACATTAAATTACTTACATTTATTCATTTATCAGCCACTTTAATCTAAAGAGACTTGCAAATGAGGAAAAGCACAAGCAATTTATCATGGAGGAGCAGAGCCACACTACTGACTTTCAATAGTAAATCAGATGAGTACACAATAGTCTGAGTTTATTTTTCTATATTTGTGTGGTTGCATATTTCTGATACTGTCTTCATAGCTCATAATAGTGTCCAAAATGTCTTTTAGTCTATTAGGGATATGAAGCAGTTTTAATAATTTTATTTTTATGTTTTTTTTACGCTTTTTATGGTACGGCTCGTCTCGGCACGGCTCACTCGTGGTGCTTTTACACTACTAGCTTACACCACCTTTGTGGAGGAAACAAGCGTACCATAACGACTAAAATGTGACGTAAACACAATGTAGATCACTGATTGGTCAGACAAAATCATCACTACCAGCGACATTGTATTTGCAAGACTTTTTTTAGAGTCTATGCATCAAATTTGAATAAAGTATTAGTAAATATAGACATTAACTTTTACAAAGATTAATAAATGCTGCATAAGTGCTGTTCATTATTAGTTCATGCTAATGAACCTTATTGTAAAGTGTTACCATTATTATTTATAATTTCTAAAACATTTCTATACATTTAATATATTCTTTGAATTAAAACTGGGGTAATCGACTAATAAATTACATTCAATCCATAATTAAGTTTTTTGTACAATTGAAAAACAGGGGACATTGAAGGGGATGTTGGTTAGGGGTAATCATTAGTATTCTGTAATTAGCTTAATGGCTGTAAAGTGTAACATATGGCCTTGTTTGGATAGTCAAGCACATGTGTTTGGCTTACATCTGGCTTTGAGTGCTGGAAGATTTTAAGTGGGAGTGCGAGATTCTCTTTGGCGAGGGTGACCAAGAACTCTTTGAGCAGACTGGAAGCAGAGCCCACCCGCCGTCCCTCACAGCGGTGCAGAAACGGGACCATCCACTGGAATGAATTCCTCACGTATCGATCCTCGCTGGACTAAAACAGAAAGAAATCATGATGTACAACAGTGTCTTGTTCACTCCCAATACACATCAAAGTAGATTTTAAAGGAACAGTTTGTGTCATTCCAAACCTTTATGATTTCCTTTAAAGGGATACTCCACTTTTTTTTGGAAATAGGCTCATTTTACAACTCCCCCAGTGTTAAACAGTTGAGTTTTACCGTTTTTGAATCCATTCAGACGATTTTCTGATATTTAGAAGAACATCAGTAACCAGACAGTTTCTGGTCTCATTGATTTCCATAGTATATTTTTTTCCCACAATGGAAGTCAATGAGAGCAGAAATTGTCTGGTTACTAATGTTCTTCTAAATATCAGAAAATCGCCTCAGTGGATTCGAAAACGGTAAAACTCAATTGTTTAACTCTGTTTAACCTATTTCCAAAAAAAGTGGAGTATCCCTTTAAACTAAACCAAAAGGAGTAATTCTGAAGAAGTACTGTTTAAATTCTGAAGTACTGTTTTTCCCCATTACAACAATTAAGACAGGAGCCTCAAAAAAGGGCATTCTTCTGCTTGAACAAATCATTCAGATCATTTTAAAGTGGCTTTTATCTCATTTTATGTTCCACAGAAAAAAGAAATTCAAAGGGTTCTGGAACGACATGAGGGTGAGTAAAAGATGACAGAATGTCCATTTCTGATTGAATTGAGTGTTCCCTCAGGAAACATTAAAAGTATCACTAATAAACAGATGCTAAGATGGCCATTCACCCACTCACAGTGTATCCCCTAAAACGAGCAAACGAGTATTAAATCATTTTTAATGAAAGCATTAAATCCAAACAAGCCGCTGGATGTGCTTACTGGAGTCGTAAAGAGACCACCCTGAAAACACAAATCTGCACACACTCTCACTGATCTATCATTTACACTAATGCTGCCTAATGTATAGAGCTGACCAAATAAACAGTGAGAATGAGACTGTAGACAGCCAACAAAGAGAGCACAGCCTCACAACATACATTTTTCATGAGGAGGCGGAGCTTGTCAATGTCCCTAAGCTGCTGCAGCTCCTTAAGTGTGAGACTCAAGTCACATGATGTCTCGTACACCAGTGTCTCCATGGTAACCAGATCGTCGCACAGGACCTCCAGCCCAGGAATGTTCTGCTCTTTTCCCAGACGCACCAGAGACAGTGAACAATCAACCTGTGTGGACCAATCAAAAAGCATAAGCAAGCTATTAGATACATAACAATCCAGCTATTGAGAAACAAAAATAAGCGCAGCCCAACACACATTCACAAATGAACAATGATGATGCTGTTTGTTTGTGTGTACAGTATGTATGTATGTATGCTTACTTACTGTATATACATATGTTCAAACAACTGTTTAAAGAGTATGTATTTTTTTTTACCAATATCTAAGTCTATTAAATCTGCCAGATCAAATCCAACAGAGGTGCAAAAAAAAAAAAACTGATTTGTAAAAAGTAGGACCAGTTGATGAAAATCCCACCCGCCTCAGCAGCCCATCAATACAGTTCACATCATGAGCTGACGATTGGTATTCCTCTACCAGTTGACAGGCAGAGCATGGAGCCAATCAATAGTGGATGCCTGCATTGAGGAAATGATTGCTGCTGTTTTCCCACCTGGTAGGAACTGAAACCCTTGACATCGGAGTTAACAAGAGCCAAACACCTCGGGAGCAATGCTGCCTTCACCACAACACTCATTACAAGGAGTGCTGCTTAACACAAAACACTAAATCAGGTATAAAACTAATGTGTATTTGCCTTGCAAACAGCACTTGCTTGTTTACGCACACCTGGCTTTGGTTAATCATAAGTGTTGACCTCCACATACACAAATATTTCTCCGTCGTTTTTGGCCAGTCTTCCAGGCAGCCCTCGGATGAACAATCTCACACTCTTTTATTACACTGGGTGTACTTTCAATCTGAGCCCAGGCGTCTTTTTTTTCCCTCACTTCACATGTCAAGCTCTTTCAGAACAGCCCTCTCTCCTTGCTTTAACCTCTGTCCTGACAGAGTGATGCATCTCCTGCTCTGCAGCACTACTTGAAACTGGCTGTGGCTACAGTTGAGTGATAGTTGTCATGATGATCATACTGTGGGGAGAAAAAGTTTGAGAATATTCTGGAGATGCAGAGCCGAAAACTGAGAACAGAAATTTGGGTACAGACTTCTTGCGTGTATCCAAGATAAATCATTAATTAGTTGAACTAATGATGTCGTCATTGTCTAAAATGAATGTGCAGGTTACTCTACTTCCAGAACAAGTGCACACACAAATAAAGAATTGCTTTTACATTAACGTGAATTTTAGATAATAATAAAAAATATTTCTAAATAGATGACTTCTGAGCAATATGCACACTTTACACTAGAAAGTGCTTATGAATACACAACAAGAAGCTTTCATTAAAGCAAAAGTTAAAAAAACCCACAAATACTTATATTTCAACAAATAATTAAATGATTTAGTAAATTCTTAAGCTGAATATACAATTATTAAACCAGAAAAAAAATGAAATGAATTTGGACCCCCCCTGTAGTTTAGTAAAAACTAAAAAGCTATTGTAATAAAAAGCTTTTCTGGAAAAATCAGAGCATTTTAGGACAGACTGACAGAAATAAAGGCTCAGAAGCTGATAATGGTTCAGATGTCTCTCCATTAGGAGCCCACAGTAGACAGATACAGTGTTACCATTTGATCTCAGCACACTAACACCCCTCGGGGACAGCAGGAACTGTCACTCTAGAAAGAAGCAAATGTTCTCCGAGTCAGATGTGCATCTGTATGTGTATTTGAAGAAGTTGTTTGTTTTTTCAGCCGGGTAAGTTGTCACTCAAGCGAAAGTGCGAAAGAAAACCATGTGCTTTGATACGTGTTTGAGTGTCAGCTTCTGTCAGTGTGTGCACTTGTGTACCTGGTGGGAATTGCTCTCTATATCCTGTGCCCTGGTCAGATACCACTCAGTCAGCAGCGTGATGGAGGGGTTGGAGCTACGAAACCTTTCCAGTTCTGGCTCTTCTTCATATAAGAAGTGACAGTCATCCACTGGGCTGGGCTCCACCACTCCTCTAAAGAAAATAACACACATAGTAATAATCAGTGATTAACAAAGATTTAAAAAACCACGTCACAAGCACAAACGTGATCTTACCTGCACTCAGGAACTTCACACCAGTCCAGCTCTCTGTGCCGGCTCTCCTCCCAAGGAATCAAAGCCAAATTACCCTTCTTATCCACACTAGGAAGAAAGAGAAAATGAAAGAGCAAAAGATTGAACCATCATTATCAGTAACTAAGCTAGATTTACACAATCAAATCAGTAAAGAATAAGACTGAAAAATTCAGTAATACTTTACTTGAAGGGGTGTGCATAAGACCTGCATGACACCTTCATAACCATGACTTGATATAAGTCATGAATATGAAGTAGGGTTTATGCATGTTTATGACAACTGTCATTAAGTGTCTATCGCTCAATAATGACATTTTGAATGCAAATATGACATTGTTTAAGATGTCTTTGTTATGAAACCTTGACATAAACCAATATATCATAACCTGTCAGTGTCTTTGTCATGACAACTTGACATTAAATTAAGTTAAACTGTTGGCTGTCATGACGCCATTATAACTGTGTCATGAATATTTGTCATTAAAATGTTATAATGGCTTCATGACAGCCAATGTCAAAACCAACCACCTGACAGTTTAATGTAATGTTAACCAAAAAAGCTAAGTGGTTTCTTAAGTTTGATAATTAATCTGCTATGTCATGTTTGTGACAGGTTGTGTTGTCTTAGTAATGTCAAGTTGTCATGACAGGTTATGATGTGTTGGTTTGTCAAGTTGTCTTAAACAAGACATCTGAAACAATGTCATATTTGCATTAAAAATGTCATAATTGAGCGAATGACACTTAATGACAGTTGTCATAAACATACATAAAACTTCTTTCATATTCATAACATGTTAGTCTTATGCACACCCCTTCAAGTAAAGTGTTACCAAAAAGTCTTAGTCAAAATGGAAACTTCTTATTGGTGGCCTTTCGAAGACAAACGAAATAGCAAGCCACTATCAGACCAACCTACAAACTAAAAAAGCACAAAAAGCACAATTTTGGATGTATTTTCAAGCACAATCGAAACTTCAACAGATCGAAACAAGCAACTAAAACTGACTGAAATGGGCTGGTAAAGTGTGCACAAAATCAAATAGGTTTGAATTAGTATTTTAAATAACAAGCTGAATCTGAAAAAAAGAATCTGAACTAACATCAGAGGATAGCCCAATGTGTGAAAAAATAAAAACAAATTATAAAAAAAATTACTACATTTCTTGGTCTCCATTGCACATTTATCAACCTGGCAACTATATAATTCTATCGCATTTGCTACATACATATGCACAACTTTAAACAGTCAGTAAAAAAAAAAAATCTAAAAGAAAACTTGATTTGGCAGGGTTTCTTTCCAGCAGAAACAGCAGATGGCGAGAGACAACTGGTACAGCGAGGGTCCTGCAGCAGTGCTGTTAGAGCTCACAGGCCGGGGAGACTCGGAAAGCGGCCTCCAGCTGCTAAACCGTGATGGATGTTCACTGCAGAGGCGACTGACCTCCATAAGAGAGAATGGGTGGAAGGAGGGCGACCGAATCCAATACACTAAATCTATTCAGTCACCCCCATTACTGGAACATTAATGGGGAGGGGGGTGCCCATACTCAGTGTCTCTCTCTCTCCCTCTCTCTAAACACACAAACCTGTCCACCAAATCAGCATACTCTCATACAAACACGCACACCCCAAAGCATGTAACCACCTACCTAACAAAAACATTGCTTTCTACATATTGTAATCCAACAGAGAAGCACAGGCTCTCACCGAGTCCTCAGATCAGTTTTTGCGTAGGTGTAAAGCTATTGCCTGTTTCCTCTGTTTTGATAGTTTACAAGTATAAATTTAGACCGAGCAATTACATCAGTCTTTCATGCCTGAGTTCTGAAGGCATCAAAAAGAAACTGTGCACTTTCAGAGTGTCATCGGTGGAAAAAGATCTGCACGAAATCCCAAAGGATGTTTTACCCGACACCACAAAAGCATTCACCATATTAGCACCTTCAAATCTGCGAAATCTCATTTCTTCCTCCTCAACTATGAGTTGAAATGGAAATTAGAGGAGTCTATTTTGAGCCTGCCGTCAAGAGACAGTTGAAAGTAATTGATAAATGACAAATCGTTCATGTAATACTACAGATGTTACATACAGCGGTCTACCACTCGTGATTAATTGCTCCTTAAATACACATCAAGCTAAACCAAGTTCTTACACAAACCCACTTTTCCTCATTTCAAGGAAAGAAAAATTGGCAGTGAAACCGGAGAAGAAGCAGCATTGGTGTAAGGATGAACTTTCTGGTCACTTGGGTTGTTGCTTGTAACAGAGGTCAGTGATTAAATCTCAGTGGCTGTCTTGAGATATTTGATGTTTGACATTTAAGACTTCTGAGCTCAAGACGTGTCTGCTCTTAAATATAATGGCTATGTTGAGCATTGTTCTAGACTCAAATAGCCAAGATCTTTCGGAGTAAGCTCAGATATCTAGGTCCTGCAGATGTACTGTAGTCCCTGACTTTTATCACCTCCTCTCTATATCAAATATGTAATAAATGGAAAATCTCTACAGCAAAGGCCAACCGCTGCATGCATTCAGTTTGTTTCTACCATTTATTAGTAATGATTTACACAGTTACTACTTTACTACTTACTATATGCCTGACCATTCAGTATTGTGCAAGGTAAGGGACATTTTGGGGGGAAAGAAGTGCTGTTATCCGTGACTTTTCATGAAAATTCTATAATCCAAGAATGCCGCCCACCATATGACATCATCTGCAAATTAGATGGGAAAATGTCATCCGTACATAAACTCTGGGCCATCCTTAATATTTGTCTAATTTAGTCTATATCTTTTATCACTTTTAATATATAGCCTTTCAAAATTAAGATGTCAAAATCAAACGTTTTAGGGGGAAAAAAAACGCCTAAGGTCTCAGAGTAAAGCACATATGGATAAAGTTCACTGCAAAATGTCTCATTTACATAACCAACCTGCTTTGAACTAGCACCTCATTCGGTCATACAGCAGACAGTACCTAATAACCTCTTTCAGTAGACCCGTCATCTAAAAATGACCTTTTCCCGTTAGGCTTTTTTTTAAAAAAAAGATTTATGTGGGTTTTGTTTATCCTGTTCACGGGAGATCGGTATCCTCTAATAAGTAATTCTTACCCCGCCTTAGGCAGAAGGTCGGAGTACTCGTGAGGAGAGGTGGTTTCTGGGAAATTGCAGAGAATCGCGAGCCGGTGCTGGAGCATCTCTGAGCCGTGGAAAGTGAAGAGAATGTCCAATGCCTGCACGTTACTCTCCTGGGAGAGAAAGAGACGAGATGAGAGGGACACGATTGATGGAGATAATTAATTAATAGACGATTTATGAGACGGAACTAACTACTGACAGCTTTATGCTCTGCAGCAATACATCCAACTTTACAAAGACCCAGAAGCCTTTGCATCAGGCAGGTGACCATATTTCAGACATTCCACTTTAAAATCCTCACAGAATGTGAGGGGAATCCATATTTGTTACCATCGCACACACTTATCCACAAAACAGTGAAATGGTGACTATAACTCACTCTGTGGGACGCTCATACTCGCACTCATGTCGTGGACGGAGAACAAAGGAAGAGAGATTTACCCTAGCGTACGTTCTTGCTGACAGAACAATATTCTGATTGCGGAACTTCTTGAAAAACTCAGCATCAAATCGCTGCTCTGCCGCATGGGGTCCACCCAGAATCTCCTGCAGAAAATAAAAGAGACAGAGAGAAAGCAAGCAAAACAAACATGAGAGTTCAGGAGAGGGTCTCACGTGTGTACGTCTGAGGTAAATCCTCCCAGTCCACACTACTGACATTTATCACTTTGACATTTACAATTACAGCCTTTAAGTTGACAGGGCCGCTGCGCGTATGCGTGTGCACGTGTGTTTAATGTCTCAGAGGTCTGGTTACATTCTGAACTATTCCCAAAGAAATCAATTACACATGAAGACCCTGACAAAGGCCATCCATCACAGTACGAGCGGGACATTAACTATGCGATAGGATGGAACCGTAGAAACACTCCTGCTGATGACTTTTAGATTGCAACAAAGCATTACAATATGAACACACACATTGATCATTTTATTCATAAATCGATGAGCGCAAATTTTTTCGATTACTGAAATGACTATATCAAAGTCACATCATTTGTTGTGGATTTATGGTTTCAGATTATTTCAGGTGGTTTGCATCATTTTATTATCAATTCATAATTGATCAAAAATTTTCTGCAATAAAAACGTCAAAGTCAGCCGAGTTTGAAATGACACCCTTTGATCCTTAGAATTAAAGGGTTCACCCAAAAATGAAAATTCTGTCAGTATTTACTCACCCTCATGTTGTTCCAAACCTCTATGTGTGTATTTGTTC
>JAOTRC010000010.1:2687003-2697103 GCA_027497675.1 Cyprinella lutrensis | reverse complement strand
TCCCACCCACCCCCTCTGTCTGAACTCACTACATAATTAATAGTGCTAGGTAAGTGTAGGAGTAGATACACATTCATAGTTGAGGGTCCAGCTACCTTTTATCTTCTTTCTCTTCTCCAGCGAAGTCTTCCATTCCGGGTTGATCTCATCAAATCCCGGCTAAAGGGAAAAAAAGAGCGAGTGAGAGAGGGTAAAAAGGGACAGCTGGGATAGGTTTTGTTTCTAAAGTGACAGAACGCATTCTGAACACAAAGTGGTGGGTAAATCAGAGGAATGTAGCAGCATGACATCAGAAGGTTTGAACAAAGAGAAAAAAAAAGAAGAACAAGCATGCATAGACAAGAACAAACAAATCATTTTATGACAGATTGTTAAAAGGTGTGTTCATTTCTAGCTGTGCCCTGGAAAGCGATATTAAAGCTAAAATGTATAAATTCTCCATAATTTCTTCTCTCCAAGCATTTTGCCCAAGTTTTACACAATGAAATGTTACAAAAACAGAATGGGGCGCTCATTGGAGCGACCATCTTGGAATCACATAACTAGCTAAAAACTACATTTATCTCTAAGTGTGTCCCAATTTGCATATTTATGCATTATTCCATTACGTTTTAATGAAAATGAAAATTCCAATAAAAAAGTACACTTTTGCATGCCCACCACTAGGTGTCTGCATAACAAATTGCTAAAGGAGTACACATTTAGTTGGCATGAAATGAAAATTGCAGACAGTGGTGTGCGTTTAGGGGTGTGACTATTTGATTGCCTAACCAATGGCGGGCAAGCGAGAAACCTGTTTAAAAACCCCCATGATTTTCGTAATCCCATTGATTATAATAGTGGCAGAGAATTGTATACACTTCAGCTTTAAGTCTCTGAAAAGTCGAGCACACGGTGATTTTATTACTTGTTCCTCTTGTTTCCAGCTGCCTCTCAGTTTGAATGATGGAATATTCCAGAGACTGAGACTGCCAGAGAAGTGGATCACAGCCAGCATTGTGCTATCGGGAGAGAGACTCATTCTGAACACGCCATCCTGAGTAAACATACACGTTCAATTAGGCATTGCACTGTTTATTCAGAGAGTTTTTGTAGCAGAATGAAATCGAGCTTTGGCATTCTATTTTATTTTCTGTCATAGTGGCCCAGAGAGACAGGGCAACACAAAAACCAACGCCAGTCACCTGTTCACTGTCACGCCTGGAAAAAAGTCGAAAGCTGGGCACCCTGAAGAATCCTCGCCTCTGGGACTAAATAAGAAAAGCAAATTAGGATTAATAACGTCCTTCATGAATATTATGGATGCATACTAATATTTGTCTGTTACATTAGTAAAATTTCCAGAAAAATCTAGGTTAAACTGGTAACTGGTTTATACTGTAACTGATCCAAGATGGTAGATCAACTTGGACCAGTAAGGGATGGATGATGTGCCCTTGGCCCCCTTCACCACATTTTGCGACAATATACTTTTGCCAACTTCGTATGAATTCATTCTGGGCACAGTAACCTCCTCTTTCATATCCCTCTCCTTCTCTCTTTCTTCTCTTAGTGTATTTCTCTTGTATGTCTTCCCTTCCCAAAAATGAGCTTTGATGGGCATAATCTTTGTAAAATGATTATTTCTCTTGGTCGTTTAAAAATTCTATCAAAAAAATCAAGGATGTTTTTTGGTCTTTCACAGACCTTTCAGCAGCATGTTTAAGGTGTGTAAGAGATCATGGAGAGTCATGGTGATCAAACTGAATACCCCACCATGATGATCTTTCACACATTCAATAACACTACATCAAACCCACACATTCAATAACACTATATGAAGCGAAGAGCCAAAGACCTAAATAAATAATTGAATATAAAATAAATATGAAGAATATCAATACAGGTTCCACCAATTCAATCAGGACATTCAAGAAGTTTCTCATCATAACTATGTGCGTGAAGTCATGCCATTGGACATGTAAGAAGCCTCAGCATTAAATCTCTTCTAACTCTACAATGTAGCTTCCAGAGCTCACTACATAAAACCTTTACAACCTTATAGAAAACCAGAAATGAGCCTGTGGTTTCAGGTTTGTAAAACACAGAGATGTGAGATTATGTATTCTGAGAAACAGTTTGTAAAGAAGCATCTTAAAACCTTGATATATGTCCCTTTCTTAAAGCGTAGAACAGTCCAGGACTACTAGAGAGTTAGCAACCTTCTTATAAAATTCAATACATGTGCAACCATTGAAAATACTTGGAGTTAGGGATTTACTGAGGAAAGATGTGTTAATAGCTTTGAAAATGATCAAACAACTGCCAGCAATACCGTAATAGCAAGAATCAATCATCCAGAACACCACAACAACACCCTAGAAACAACCCATAAAACCTAATTAATACCCAAGCAACCACATTGCTACTGTACAAACTAGACCACAAACACCTAAGCAACGACTCAAAACACCATAGCAAGACCATAGGAAGTTTGGAACCATACTGCAACATCCTAAGCAAAACTTGGCATCATGACTTTTGCGTAAACACACACGCCACTTTCAAGTCAAGTGGCGTGTGTGATCTATAAGCATTTTGAGCTATCCAGGTGTATGCGTGTATGTACATGCCGTTAAATGTCCGAGCGAAACGTAGCAAAATGTAGATCTACAACTGGGGAGCGATATTTTTTTTCCTAGGATGGTAGGGAAGACTCATAAATGTTATTAAACCCAGTGACAGGTAGGTTTAGGATGGGGTTGAGGTAAGTCATATATTTATATATACAGTAATGTAACGTTAAGTCAATGGTGTTCATAAACACGCTGAAAAGCAATTATGCTTGTTGATAGCACACCAAAAATGGAAATACGAATTGGCATGTGATACATATGCCATTTCATCAAAAAAAAAAAGTATGACCAAGCCCTAAAACAGACAGTTAATCAGCATATTCGTCAAAAACCAAAGCCCTAAAACTGGCATTTAATCAGCATAACTGCCATTTTTTTTAGACAAGTAATTGTCAGCCAAATTTCATAATCATGACAGGCCTACTCACCGCAGTAATGTCATCCTCATAACTGGTGACCTGTTTATAGTGAGGCGACCCTGACAACACCCTCCATGCTGTGATCCCGCAACGGCTCGCTCTGGACACACCAATGTCTCCGGACTCACACCCTCCCACCAACAGCAACCTGACAAACAGAAAAACACATCAGCAGCATTAGACAGAGAAAAACACACACATTACACACAGAGCACCTCAACCCTCTTATGAGGCCAAAGTGGTCCATGAGGGTTTGATGAAACAGGAACGGGATCTAATCTGAGCAGCACATACAAATAAATGCACACACACCTCTCTAAACAATATATGAAGACTGCCCCCATGTGGCAGCTAGTGTCCTCACTATTTTTTTCTTTGAGAAAAAAAAAACAACAATAAGCACTGCCTAAAACACATGCCAAAGTAAATTTCATTTCAAACATGTATAGTGGGAATAATACCATTCGAGTGTGATCCAAAGGTTGAGTTTTGCCAGCTGATTTTGGGTTCACTCTTCGAGAAAAACACCCCTGTGACAGTCACACACAACAAAAACAGCTTTGAGACGGGGGTCTCACCTGTGGCCAGGATGATAGATTGCAGCGGTAATGCCATTGGAATAGTGGCCAGAAAAACTGAAGGTGTGATTCTCTTGAAATCCCTGATTGGTTCCAACACTGAGAGTAAAACAGGAACAAGAAATCAATGCATCAACATTATAATAGTCTTTACCAGACCATATTAATAAAACCCTGTGGTTCAAGAGAATAATCAATTAGATGCAAGTCTAATGTATTAGTAAGAGCTGTGTGAGTAAAGAGTTGGCCTCAAGAGTTGCTAGGGCTGGGTATACTGGGTCCTGAACGATGCTTTTTCTGATACCAGTTTTATTGAAAACAAGATTACATTACTTATTACCTAATATAAAATATGCTTTTATTTTTTCAGTTTGTTGGCTTTTTTGACAGATTCAAAAACTGGGGGGCCACTATAGGCCACTGGGAGGGGTTACATTGGTGGGTTTTTGATTGCCCGGTCAGGTTAAAGGGATAGTTCACCCAAAAATGAAAATTAAGTAATTAACTACTCGCCCCCAATGCTGTACAAACCCTGTAAGACCAGCAAGATAGTTCATCTTCGGAACACAAATGAAGATATTTTTTGAAATTTAATCAAAAATATCTTCATTTGTGTTCGGAAGATGAACGAAGGTCTTACGCGGCTGGTACAGCAAGGAGGTGAGTAATTAATCACTTAATTTTCATTTTTGGGTGAACTATCCCTTTAATTGTTATGATTCTTTCTTGTTCTGCCAACATTTTCATTGGTCAAAACAAACAAGGAATATTTTACATGATTTTACCATTACATGTCAAACCTTCAAAAAAACTAAATAAATACATAAAAAAAATCAAATCAAATCTAAATAGTCACTTGCCAAAATTATTGGGAGTGAAGGGCAAATACAATTTAAGCAAATACAATTTGTGATTTCTTAGAGCGAATAGTATCTCAAGAAGCTTTGTGACAAAAATGCTCTTAAAAGAACCATTTAGTCCAACGTTAGTCCAGCATTTCTAAATTACTTTGCAATTGCTTTAAGGAAGTTTTCAAACACTTTGTTAAAAAACATCATGAGGGAGGGAACGGGAAAGAGCTTTCTTCAGAGCTTCAAAGCATACAGACAAGTTTTTAGGGAGAATAAAGCAGATTTTTCATCGATGGAAACTTTAAAAACATGAGCTGACTGATTAAACAAAGAATTACAAAATGGAAACTGCAGGCAATTTTTTTAAATACTCAAAGCTAAGCCTCCCCCTCAGTACAGATTTAAACAAGACACAGACTTTTGGGTTTAGTTGCAGAATATCTGGCCCTGGAAGAGTCAAAGAGAATTAGGTTAGAGAGAATCTGCAAGCATCTGAATCATCAGAATCTTCTTTGGTGGTCTTGTTCCAAAATCTTTCTATGTTTGATCCATGCATTACAACACAAATATTCTTACTATATAACATCCCCTAACACTCTTTAAACACATTGAGGATTATGCTTGCTTATCCTCCATTATCCTCCAAAACTCTTGATAAGAATTTGGCAACTTTACAATTTAAATACCAGGATAAAGAAAACTGCATAAACCCAGCAAATCAGATTCTAGCCTTGGCAGATTTTTTATCTGCGTGAGACTTTTTCAGCAAAACCCATTAAAAACAATGGAT
Source organism: Cyprinella lutrensis (assembly GCA_027497675.1). NCBI lineage: Eukaryota > Metazoa > Chordata > Actinopteri > Cypriniformes > Leuciscidae > Cyprinella > Cyprinella lutrensis. The sequence goes on along the minus strand of JAOTRC010000010.1, from coordinate 2,691,850 downwards.
CTTTAATCCACTTTTCTGACTCTCTTGGCTATTTTATGTGTGATATAATTTTCTATATATGTATGTATGGGCTCTATATTTGCATGAACAGTTTACTCTCCACCAACATTAATATAGATTTTGATTTTAATATTTCCCTTAATCTAATAGGGGTGTCATGGTACTTGAACAAAAGGAACTGTACTGCACTAATTACTATTACGATGCAAACCGTTTAAGAGAATCGATTATCAGATTTTGATGTCCAATTACTACGAGAGTAATGAAGAGCAAGCAGTTGTACTATGTAACTCTTAATATTGTTGAATGACAATAATCAAATGCACATAAAATATAATGTAGCAGCCATACATCAATCTAAACAGGATTGATACACTTCAGTACATCAATACACAATATACACAATACACAATACACAAAACACAATAATAATAATGATAATAATAATAATAATATAATGAATTTAATACCATTTAATTTAAAGTTTAATAGCATCAGTTGCCAATCAAGAGCACAAATATTCTATTCTGCAGTTCACAAAGTGAAGACGCTGCAGAAAGAGATTTTAATCTATTTTATTTTACTGCATTACAGGTAAGATTGCAAGACCTCAACACTCTTTTAGGATCCGAATAGAAAAATTTTATCCGCTTTCGCGCGAACTCAGATTAAACCACACCTACTCACATTCAAATCAATGATCACCATAATAGCTGCACAGCCTTTATAATAAATGAACAAAAACTGAACATGGGCTTTTTTACAGTACTCTCATGCCAAGCTTCGACACCTATCACATTCTGAACTCCAAGAAATATGGTAAAAAGTTAACTAAACAAAATGGTTTGTTGATAAAAATGCTAAATTTGGTATTACATTGTGGGTGTAAATGGATACCCAATGCACAAGGACAATGGTTACACCAAAATAAAAATATTTCATCCCGAAGCTTAAAATACTGAATTATTTTAGACGAATATGCTTCCATTCTCTCACTGCCTACTTTGTCTATTGGTAACATATGACAAAAATTCCCCAACTGTATTATTATATATTATATATAGTAGTTTAATGAGAGACTAAAACTCTGTAAACTTAATGTTTTTTCTCACACAGAAATTTTAATTTTGGGTGAACCATGCATAATACAGTCACTATCCATGATGCATATTCTTACATAATTGCATTGTGATATATTGTGACACTGTGTATTGTTACAGCCCTATATTTAACTGCTATTATTATTTTCATGTATAATTTACATTAAATTATGATTTATTTACACAATGTTGTGTTCATATATAATTTACATTAAATTATGATTTATTTACACAATGTTGTGTAATATATAAATAAAATTTAGTTAGTTATTTAATATAATTTAATATACAATTATATATATGTATATAATTTTTGTTTGTTTGTTTTTTTGTTTGCTTTGCATTATATTTTGCATATATATTTTTCAATCAATAGTTTTGTCGTAGTATAAAACGGCAACCTTGCTTTCCGCATACCTGACCAGATAACTCTTGAGCTGACCGCTGTAGGTGATGACCAGCAGCTCTGCTGACCACTGGGCACTGGCGGTGTACTCCAAGAACATCAGACCGGCTGCCGCATAGCTAAAATCTCCCGGGAAGCTCATGGCCTAGGGAGACAGACGAAAAGAAAAACATCAAAAAGATAGAGATGGAAGCGGAGTTTGAAAGTGACAAAAATATATGGAGTCATACAGTTCATTACACTCAGAGACTCTTTGATAGAGAGAGGGCATCTTGTGAGACTAAACTAATAGTTTCTGACAGAGAGATGGAAGAGTGTAGAGTATTGCGGGGGAGGATGAGAGCCAGACAGAGAGAGAAAGGGCCAGCAATATACTAACTGAGACCTCTCTAGCAGTGCAATCAAAAGAAACACAGAGGGGGGATTGAAAATTGGTAAAGGGGCACGAGAGCTCTCTTTCTGATAGAGAAACTCCTCAAATGTCCTCCAAGGGCATCAGGGGGCTTAGAGCTGAAGGGAACCAGAAAATGTGTTCCTTGCTTGGGCAGCAGAGAGGGAAAAACCCCCTCCCGAGAGGGTCAGGCCTGCCTGGTCTACGGATCGAGAGAGAAAAAGAGCGAGAGAATGAGAGAAGAGCCCAGCAGTGCAGAGAGCCAGAGGGCAAAGCACACAAGCCTGAAATTCAGTCATTAGGAGCCAGTCATTACAGCTATCACTTATACTGAAAAAAGAGTGCTCTTACTGTGCACAAAAAGTGGAATCAATGACAAGTGATAGTGTGTGAAAGAGAGAATGACTGACTGAGGAAAGGACAGACAGAGAGTATGATAGAAGGTGATAAATACAGAACGTGTGACTTACTGGTGGGATAACGAAGAGTTCGCTACCCATCAGGTCAAATACTCGGACCGTACCGGTGCTGTCGGCGTATGCCAGCAGAGCACAATCATGACTCCACGCTACCCTGCGCCAATGAGCGTTTGGATCCTTAGGAACTGAAGCAGGAAGGAGAACAGAAATATACTGTAGTACTAAATGTATTGGGAGAAAGACTTTAAATATATATGACAATTCAAAAGTTTGGGGTTAGTAAGCATCAATTTGATCCGAAAAAAAAAAAACCCTCAGTAAAAACACATTGTAAAATATTACATTATTAAAATAACTGTTTTTATAATATTTTAAAATACAATTTATTCCTGTGATGGTAAAGCTGCATCATTACTCTAGTCTTCAGTGTCACATGATCATTCTAATATGCTAATTCGCTTCTCAAATTTTTATTATTATTATTATTATCATTGTTGAAAACTGTTGCTTAAAATATTTAACGACAATTTAATTCTCACTATAAAATTCAAAAGATCAGCATTTTTTTATACAAGTCTTTTGAACCAAATTTAAAAATGTCTTTACGATCACTTTTGATCAATTCAAAGCATCTTAGCTTAATAAAAGTTTTTTTTTCTTAAAAAAAAATATATATATATATATATTTCAGCCCTCAGAAAATAATTTCATTCTTTTAATGTGGATTTTCTTAAGGTAATTTTAAATACAGTTAAAACCATGTTCAAGAAGAGGTATATTCATATTGACTCTGTATAACTGCATTTTTTATGTATTTTTATAAAAACTACAATTATAAGTAAATTAAAATTTAGGGGGAAAAAGTTTAATATTTAGTGTTTAAAGTTATTAATCTATTATGCAAAGTTTCAGCATAATCTCTTTGCAGATGGGTTCATTTTTAAAGAAAAGTACATTTAAAATCAGTCTATGAGGCCAAAACATTTTTTTAGAGACCTCCACGGTCAATCAAAACATTCACCGCAGTCAAAAAGCACCGATTCAGTGCAGGATGAGCCCAAGGCTTTTCGATTAAAGTTCAAAAGCCCAGCGTGATAAAATCTGTATACTTAAAAACTAAAGTAACACTTGAACACCAGCCGCATGATACAACAGCTTCAGGGCCTAGCAATCGTTTCATCCTAACAGCCAACATACAGAGAGCTTCAAAATGCACGCTCGATACCATCCAGACACCGTTCATCAGACAAGAGGGGGTTAATGAAGCAGACTTTTGATTAAAAGCATTTCGGCTTTGGTCCGAACCGCACCGCTGAGATCAGATGCACACGACTCCTTGGTGTACATCAAAGCCAGTGGTTGCCATAGCAACCGTATCATCAATCCGATTCAGACCCCTGAGGTAAACGGGAAACGCAAGCATTCAGGTAGAAATGCACAGAAATATCGGTAGAGAGAGAGATTCAATAATTCACAATGAACGATGGCACTTAGCAAGATAAATATCGGTGGGGGGAAACGCTTAAGCAGGGTCCATAAATCTCAGCTGTTAAAAGCTAATTAATCTAAGATGAACACCGGGCCCAAAATTGCCTGAATTTGTGGGATGAGTGTACTGTATGCTACATGGCCAAATTCGCACACTGTAAATCTCATTTAAATTAAAAAAGGGGGGGGGTGCTTTTTAGAAGAAAATAATGCAAAGTTAGCACTATAAAAAAACTATATCCCTGAGATTGAAGCGCTGACTCACTTTGTGCTCTCACAACAAGAAACCAACCTGATGGAAATTGCATTTGGATGAAAAACAGAGCAGCCATGCATAGTAACCAACACATGACTATCTGTATTGGTCTGTGGTGGCTGTTCACTTATCAATTACAGAAAGCTTCACAGAATTACCATTTGGTAGTCATGTCAATAGATATGTATACACTTTTGACCACTCCAGACACGAAGGCATATCCGCCATCTTGCAGCGGTCAGCGTGTCATCACACTCTAAAAAATTCTGAGGTTTTTTAACTCAACTTTGGGTCAAATATGGACAAACCCAGCCATTGGGTTACATTTTTAAATTTCATTTTTAAGCCAATGTTTGAATTTGTGCATATTTGACCCAAAATTGGGTTAAAACAACCCAGCATTTTTTAGAATGCACTCATGGTAAGAATCAATGATGCCACAATACTGCATGCATTAACTCTAAAAATTACCATGGTAAAAATACAGTAATATAATGTCATTTTAGCCTGACTACATCATGTTGTTGTATTGTGTTAGTTATGCCAAATCATCTGCTGAAGTATATCCCATATATAGATATTTATACATGCGTCTAACTACAGTTGCAGACAGTCAACTTGCTCTCGAATACTCACGGACCGGCTTTGACTGTTCCAAAATGGCAGACGGCTTACAGTGGCCCATAGAAACAGATGCTAATGAGGCATATACCATTTTGCAAGATATAAACAACACTGGTCCAGAAACACTTCCTGTTTCAGTTTGTAACTGTTTTCTTTATTTCAC
>JAOTRC010000010.1:2652758-2666953 GCA_027497675.1 Cyprinella lutrensis | reverse complement strand
ATAGATAGATAGATAGATAGATAGATAGATAGATAGATAGATAGATAGATAGATAGATAGATAGATAGATAGATACCCACACAACTAACTGCTCTACTCAACTACCCATTCATATTACCTGTCTAGGCTGACAAAGTTTCAGAGAGCTTGTGAAAAAGTTGATTTAGTGCTTTAAGAACATTCCTTTGACTCATCCCTCTGTGTCGCTGAGGATGACCCTAAACCCGGCATGAACTTTGACTCCTCTCCTGGACGACCCACTCAGAGCACTGTGACCGTCCAGCAGAGAGGACTCACACTCATCCGTCTAACCATCTGTCTGTTTCTGCACTGTTGAGTCTCTGCTGCTCTGTCTCTTCTCAAAGGCTGACTCTCATCCATCAGCCTGAGGATTCCTTCTCTTTCTGACCCTCTGTCAATACTGAACTCACTCTTTCTCTGACCTCTCATTCAATCCCTCATTCACTTCTTTTTGTGTCCTCTTGTCTCCATTGAAGCAACGCCGCTGCCTCTTGTTTCACTCGACTTGATCAGTTAGTTAGGTTGCTTACTGCCTTGTGATTGCAATGAGTTTCCTGATCGAGCTTTTAAGGCAAACCCAGTGCAATAAAACACATTTGTATTGTAGATGCGTGTTCATTTTTGTGCCTTGCTTTGTAAAGAAAATTAAAAATTTGCTGAAAAATGAAAAAAAGAGTATAATAACTAATATTTTTAAAATAATTTTACAATACAAGAAATGATACATTAATATTAAATTTTTTTTGTTAATACATTTTACAATAAATAAATACAAATGTTTAAACTTTAAAATTATTAGGCTACTTTATTTTAATTAAAATATTAAAAAATAAACTGGTAAAACTACTTTTAAACTAAAAAACAAACAAAAAACTTTTTTTCTAGAAAGAAAGGGACCATTCCTTTTTTAAGCCTTGCTTTGTAAAATAAAAAAAAAAACATTTGGTGGAAATGTTTAAAAAAATGTCTAATAATAAATTAATATTTTTAAAATAATTTAAAATAAATAAATAAATAGATAAATAATTTAATCTTTAGTTATTCACTATATTGAATGGAAAATAGCAGCATGAACATCCAACCTAAAATACTGTGTGTGATGTACAAAAGAAAAACAATCAAAAGAGTTTGAATGACGTGAAAGTGGACAAAATAACAGAACTGAACTATCTACAGTGCTATAGGATCCTTGCATTCACTCTATATAATGCAATGCACAGCAAGTGAAACGAAAAGTGTTAACGCAGGTTGCACAACCCACCCACCCACACACACACACCTAGACAACTTAATACCTTGTCTCTGATTTCACCCAGAACATATTGCTCCACTGCCTCATCTGTCAGTAGTGGGATGGAGAGATGACTGGCGCCTAAATCATAGCAGCTGTGTCTGCAGTGAACGCCCCCCCATCCCGTGCTCATTAACGGCAGGAGCCCCTATATCTCACTCACTGCAGCGAGCCGTTAGCCTGACCATAACATCCTCTGACGCCCACTGGGGTTAGATGATACTTGCGTGCACTACGGTTTACTAGTGGTAACTGGATAAGGAGAGAGAGAAAGAGAGAACGAATTCAAGTGAAAGAAGAACTGCAGAGTCTAGACTGAAAAATGAGAACAAATTGAGCATGTTATAAAATTAGGGTTGAAACCATTCAACGGGACACATCCTGGCAGGGATCACATAAGTGGGCCGCCTGAGCAACCACAGCTGGTTCTGTGACAGCTTTATATTTTATTTATTATGTATTAGTCTATATACCTACATAACTTAATATAGTCTAAATATCCATGTCTAAATACATTTAGAAAATCTAGATTGGTGTGTTTTTTTAATAATAATAAAAAGCTTAAACAAATACATTTGAAATATTAATTAAATAAATAGCCTACAAAAATATAACAGATGAAATGTACAAAAATATTCATTAAAAAAATTAGCATAAATTAATGAAAAGGGTGAGCTAATGAGGCTAGTATGTAGTTTTGCTTTAGTTATTGATAAGTTTGTATTGGCCATAATTAAATTAAGTAGCAAAAAATAGCAAAAAAAAAAAAACTTTTCTTAAATAAATAGAAATATCAAACATTAAATAAATATCAAAATATAATTAAACAAAAACTTGATTAACTAAATTTATTAGTAGAAATAGCATAATTTTAATTAAATAACAATTTAAATGGAAATATCAAAAGATTCAACAAATGTAAATATATATATAAATTATGAAAAATGAATTAATACACTAGCCAAAATGGACCTTATAGTTTTGTTTTATAGTTATTTAATGATTAAATTCAATATATAAAATACTCAATCATTTGAGTTATTAAAATGACTCTTCCCAAAAATAAATAAAAATCATCCATTACATTTTTTTTTTTTTTTTTTTTTTACAATTTCTTGTCTCTAAACTCTACACAGAATACTTTTTGGCTGTTGATTATATGAAGACAGCGTTTTGGGTGCCTGAAAATGCAAGTTTTTGAAAACAGGTTTCAAAGTGCAAGTTTATGAAAACGTTACAGTTTTCGTGTCCATACAAACAACAAAAACGCACATTTGTGAAAATGGTGAAATAATGCGTAGTTGCATTTACGTGTACAGTCTATAAGTGAATAATGTTTCCCTGTATTGACAAACATTAACAGGATCTCTCTCTCCTCTGTCAGATCTAGAGAGCTATTACTGCCCCTAGAGTGTTTCAGCAAATGATCACACACATGATTTCCTATACAAGCAAGCACACACATACACACAATGAAACACTTCACACCCTTGAATTTACACCAAGTCCATTGATTTATGTGACCGGTAGATAGCCGTGTGCGGTAGATAGCCTAAATTGACAGAAGTCGCCCCCTACAGAGATGTGTCGTTTATATGATCCATGATGGTCATCTGACATGAGGCTTGTGTCTGTGGGACTTAATTGATGTCAAAGCAGATCTCCAACCCCCTGATGTGACAATGGTGGATTTTCTGCTTTATTACTTTTTTGCCGCTGTCCTTGACTCTGCTTTAGGGTGACATTGGTCAGAACAGTAATTTGCTTTTTCCCTATGAGAATTTCGACACACACACACAAAAAAACTAGCTAGTCAGTTACAGTAATTCACACACATTATCTGGTTTGTCCTGATTGAAAAAAACTGCATCTGAAGACAAGTACAGACATGCAGGTTTACAAGAGCTAAACCTTTATGCAATGTGCCAACCGTCAGAGTGAAAGAATCCTGATAAAACAAGTCTCACATCCACGCAGCTTTCAAGAGGAGAAAGCACGAAACAAACCACCCAGGAGTGGAGACAGACTCGAGCCAACGAAAGTTGCACACAACATTAGATGTACCGTTGACTGACATAGTGGGCCACTGTGACTGTGTGAAGACATGCTAGTTTTTAGTGGTCCTGAAAAGTTTGTTTGATAGTGTCAAAACCACCAATACAAAAGTCCAGTACACAGGACATGGGACTGACAGGCAACTGCTGAAGACCATCATTAGCAAGAAGTGTCTCTACTTAGACCTCATTGCCCGAAACGACCTCAAATACCAGCTATTAAAGCAAATCCTGCCAGGATGGCCAAAAACAACATGGCTCAGTAACATCAAAACATGGCTACAATTAACGACAGCACAAACGCCGTGCTAGACCGAGACCAACATCATTGCGAATTTGCATACGCCGTGAGGCAGCACCAAAGTAGAAGAAGAAATGAAAAAAATCAATGAAAAATGAATATGACAACGACTAACTGTAAAAATGAACTCAAACACCACTACTTCAAATTTCTGCGTACATGTTGGTCATGATAGGAAGGACCATTAGATAATTCCTGATATGCTACCCACATAATCCCTCTTTCTCAATCTCTCGCTCAATCCCTGACTCATCTTTCACATTCCTTGTGCATTCCAGCAGGATTAGCTGATCCCGCCAGTACAGACCTCATTCATGCAGAGAGAAACAAAGAGAACGTGTCTGTGTGGGAGAAAGAGCAAGACTTTTTTTTTTGAAGGAAGGAAAGGGGTTTTCTGCCCCAAACCATTCCCCCCCTTCGACCAAACAGTATTGTGCAATCTAGCATATGTTCTCAGGAGAGCAACCTGTCAATGACTGAAGAAACCTAACACTTGAAGGATGATGTTGGACTTCTGGCATCCCATGTTTCATGATTTCTAGAGCATTGCACAGCAAAAAAAAAAAACTCCTCCAACGCAGCATTATCAAACAGCATACACCATCACAGAAGATCCTGCCCTTACAGACACACACACACACAATCACACAACAAACAAACCTGTGGCTCAGTGTTCAAAGGCATTCCATGTATTGATCCAGTCTATCAGCGCTTGAATAATGGAGCAGAAAGAGAAAGAGATAAAGCCTGTTTGTACTGCTTTCTCTCATTTGTCTCTGTCCACGGTACAACAGACTGTGTGTTGAGTAACAATTCAGACAGTCTTCGGCTTCTGATGCAAACCTCAGAAATCACAAATCTTGAATATTTGGTTGCATTGTCAGAGGTAACTAAATTCTAGCTGAGTATTAGTGAGAGACAACTTGTGGTGACTCTTTCCTGATACTGTCTGACAAGAGCGTGAAAGAGAGAAAGAGAAGGTATGTGGGTACATGAAAAAAAAGAGACCGGATGACAGAAAGACGATCATTGTGTTGAGGGTCAATCTAAGGGCAGTGTTCTAAACGCTGATTGGTTCAGGTCATTCTCAGCTGTAATGACAGAAAGAGAAATGACTTAATTGCTCTGGACTACGTTTAGGTTCACTTGGGCATCAAGTGAACCTAGCATCAAGGGCATCAAGGCAATAAGAATGCACTTCTGAGGCACGGACATAACTTGTTTGTTTGAAATAGAAGTAGAAGAATAAACTTAGGAGTTATACAATTTACAAAACTATTAAAATTAATTATAAACATTTATTCAATTTAATGCATCCTATATTAAAGTTTGAGTATGAGTAAAAGTTGATGCATCCTATATAAAAGTTTTGTCAAGGTATGTTCCCATTTATAAAACGGTTGGTTCCAAACCTTGATTCTGATTGGTCAATAGCTGTACTTCATTCATGATAAAACACGGCTATGACCGCTTCACCCAACTCTTCTATTTATCACTGCGCAACACTGCAGTTCCTATGTCGTTTTTTTTTTTAGCTTTCATGCCCATTGGAAAGTTGTTGCTGTTCACGGTCAGGGACTATTTTTTTCTAGCGGAAGGAAAGCTTTTAGTGATTTTACTTACTTTTTACTTTACTATTTTTATTATGTGGTAACCGTTTTATAAAAGTAATAAGGTACTCAAGTGCTGTATCATCAATAAGTAACAGCTGAAGGGGTTACTACGCTTCACGTCGTGCCTAACAACGCCCTTCAGCCATTACTTATTCACAATACAACAGCCTCTCGTACCTTATTGCTTACTTATAAAACTGTTAGTTCCAATCCTTGATTCTGATTGGTCAATAGCTGTGCTTTATTCATGATAAAACACAGCTATTGGCGCTTTTCCACTGCTGGTACGGCTCGGTACAGCTCAGTACGGTTCGGCTCGTCGTGGCACGGTTTGACTCGCTTCGCTTTTCCACTGTGTGGTACGACTCGGCTCGTCACGACACGGCCCGGTTCGCTAGCTCAGTTGCTTTTCCACTGAAGTTAGTACCGCTTCAAAGTGGGTGGGATTATAGACTGATTGATCGATAATAGCGGTCGCTGTTACTGGCTATTTAAATCTAGCAGGTTTGGTTTCTCGTGTCGATGTCTATTGGTCGCAAATACAATGATGCTGGTACTGACGATTCTGTCTGACCAATCAGTGATCTGCAGTGTTTCACGTCACATTTAGTACCAGTATGGTACGCTTGGAAACTCAACAGACCAGGTACCATTTAAAGCGTGCCGAAGCGAGCCGTACAGTACCGTACCATGCAGTGCAAAAGCGCCACAAGTGAGCCGTACCGTACCATGCAGTGGAAAAGTGCCATAAGACCGCTTCACCCAATGGTTCTATTTATCACTGTGCAACACTGCAGTCCCAACTAAGTAAATACTGTATGTATGTGTCTGCTCCTGAGTCTCCCAAAAGGTAATCTTTCCAAATCCATCAGATCAAAATGATTGATTGCCTTTCCTTTACAGACACTATGTCTTTTTACACAAGGAACGTTTTTAGCGCACTTTGAGACCAGTTTTAGACTGTGCTGATAGATTGATTCTGTTTCCTAGCTTTGTCAGTTCTACAGTCCTGATCCAAATGATTTTAATCATTTGCCATTAATAATCTAGTAATATGGCTCTATAAGTTAGAATATGTTACATCAAATAGTGAATGTATTTTGTAAGACTGTAGAGTTTTATCAGAATTTGTGTTTGGTAAAGAAACAACGCTCTCTTTTTTTGAGCGGGAGAGAGCAGGTCAAACTGGTAGCACATGTGGAAATGTTTTCATCATCGCATTTAACAAGGCTGTTGGCGGAAAGGAAAGACAGAACGAAAGGAAGACAGGGGGAGAGAGGGAGAGAAAGAGACCAAAACTAAGTGGCCAAGCTGTGCCAAAAAACACTTGCATCTAAAAAACCTCTCAGCTGTTTTCCTCCCTCTTTCCGGAAAATATAGGCATGTGTTGCTGTCACAACCCTCTCGTTCTGTAATTCTCTCTCTTTCATCTCTTACTGACTGCTCTGTCTCTCTCCGTGTGTGTGTGTGTGTGTGTGTGCGTGTGTGTCCTCACATCTGTGCCTTAGATCATATGGTGGTTCATGTCTCATGCTGCTATAGCTGTAGGTCTTTATGATCCATGGAAATTACTGGAATGTCATTTTAACATCCGTGAAAATGTCGCTGTTCCTCAAAGCCACCACAGATTATGTATCACCAGGGGTGCGAGGCAGACAGCTGTTTGTGTGTGTGTCTTTGTGGCTGCCACTTTGTGACTGTCTTTTTGTGTATCCCAGAGCGTGTTCTCGTAAACCTGCATGACTAAGACTTTCAGACATCCTGCATCTCTGAGCGGTGCATATTCATTTTGGCATCCATATCTGATTAAGTAATTTTAAGCACAAACAAACTTAAAATACTTGAAAAAACACAATATTTAGCAATATATGGTGATCTACTCACCCACTGTTTAAAAAAAGCATGCATCCAAATAATCCATTTACACTCACCCAAAGGAATATTAGGAACACCATACTAATACTGTGTTTTACCCCCTTTCGCCTTAATTCTATGTGGCATTGATTCACCAAGGTAGTGAAAGCATTCTTTAGAAATGGCCCATGATAGGATAGCATCTTGCAGTTGATGGAGATCTGTGGGATGCACATCAAGGGCATGAAGTTCCCATTCCACCACATCCCAAAGATGCTCTATTGGGTTGAGATCTGGTGACTGTGGGGGCCATTTTACTACAGTGAACTCTTTGTCATGTTCAAGAAACCAATTTGAAATGATTCAAGCTTTGTGACATGGTGCTTTATCCTGCTGGAAGTAGCCATCAGAGGATGGGTACAGGTGGCCATAAAGGGATGGACATGGTCAGAAACAATGCTCAGCCGTCAGCAATGTAAACGATGCTTCTGTGGCTTATTTGTTTGATTTTGAATAAATTGGAGCCAACTTTTCTTGTGTTTTTTGTGTCAGTAGTGGTGTTGGTCTTGGAGTTCTGTCAAACGTTTATAACACACCTTACTGTGCACCTGAAACCTAAGTGCCTGTTGCCATCAAGTCTTGCTGCAGGTATTTTGCAGTCACTCAAGGGTTTTTCTGAACCTGCCTTCTTAAAAATTTGGTTATACTTGTTGATAGCTTCCTTTTACCACCCCGTCCAGGTATAACCACTATTCCTTTAACTTTGAACTTGCAAACTATGCTTCAAACTGTGTCTCTAGGAACCTTTAGTCCCTTTGCTATCTTTTTGTATGCTGTTCCTTGATAGTGAAGGGTGATGATATCTTCTCTTAAGTTTTTGGACCATTCTTTTGACTCATAATTCCTCAAATAAAACTCGGTATTCAAATAAACGCCAGGCCTCTGATAGTGGCCGTGTGCGTGATCAACGCGGACAAATAAAGGCCGGTCTCAAATTAAGACCAGGGAGAAATTAGTGTGGTTAATCTCCTAAATGCCTTTCATTGAAGAGATGTTACACCTGTCCACTTCATGCATGTTCTGTGATCTGATCGTGAAAAGACCATGTATAAATGCCATCCGAAGCGCATTCAAGACAATTTAAATCCGATCGCTCAAACCACTTCTTCAGGAGATTTGAGACGAGATTCCAGACGAAACTGCACAAGAGTAAATCAAATGGTAACTAAATTGAGACAACACATGAATAATTTTGAGAATGCAGAAGTCGTTAAAAATGGCCTTTTCTGTTGAATTTGGGGAGGTGTCACTTGACACCTTTTTTGAAAGTATTTTTTGCTGTTCAAAAGTTAGGGCCGGGGTCTGTAGGATTTTTAGTTTGTTTTTGAAACACATCTTATGCTCACCAAGGCATTTATTTAAAACAGCAATGCTGTGAGAGATTATTACCATTTAAAACAGCTGATTTCTATTTTAATATGTTATAAAATGTAATTTATTTCTGTGATGCCAAAGCAAAATTGTCAAAACCCATTACTCCAGTGTCCCATGATGTAAAAGTCTTTAACATTACTCTTATATTTAATGCATCAGAAAAGTATTAACACTTTAATAGAAGGTGCCTTAAAATACTTAAACAAATTATTTATTTATTTACACACTTTACACTTGCAAATAAATAAAAAGAACTAAAATGTAAATGAATATAGCTCCCACACAACTCACCTCAAGGAGTGCACCAGTCTGAAAGAATTTTAGGGGCTTCTCTATCGAGTAATAAAGACCATGGTAACTTCCTCTGGCCAGGTATGCTCGAACAAGTCCAACTGCAATCACCAGCCATCTAGATAGGAAACGATTCATAGAGTCACTTTGTTGTGCCACTTGCCCTTGCTTTGAGAAAAGAGGGCATTTCTGCAAAGCACACAAACATGGGACTGCATGCAAATCTCTTACAGCACAGCACTTAACGGCCAGTAGTGGCACTGGCATGTAACAGTCTCATTCAAATACATCAAGCACATTTATAGCTCTTCACATGCATGATGTAGAATGCATTCAATATAGCTTTTTAATACACTCCAGTTACAATAAAAAATGTGCCGCTAAAGTGATGATAAAGACAGTCTCAAGACCATAATACTGGCAGGGGCACTACATCGTTATCTGAAAATAACCAAAAATCAGATTGACTTAAGACTTGAGGCAAACCTAATAAATGAAACAGTATAACAAACAGGCCTGGATTGTAATTGGTTTTCAGATTGAAAATAAAAAATGCACACAGTAAAGGACAAAGTTTATATAGTTAATGTCCATTTGAGATATCATGAAATGGTCTCTAACTGATATATCGACTGAATTGCATCATAGTAATTCCTGATTGAATTCTGGAGTCCAACAGACATGACGAAAATGTAGCAAACCCTGTTTGGTAACTGCTGATGCAACCCCATTGGAGAGTGCCATTAATTTGAGCAAATAGGGTCTCATTATTCCTCCTATTCAGTCGAGTAACGTTAATATGACGATTCGATTCAAACGAATCATTAAAAAGAACTATTACAGAAGAACGAATCGTCATTTCCAGGCCTGGAAAAGGGATTTAAATCTTAAAAATTATGCATTTTTTTGTTTTGTTTTTTACTACCCACGCTCAGCTGGAAAGTATTTTATTGTTCTGTGTGTATGAGTCCAATCACTAAAAATAAAAACTCAAAACGTCAAGTGATGACTCGTTCGGATAAATGAAAACCCGGTTCTTCGATTTATTTGAGGCATTATTCAAGTGTTTACGTACTTGTTTCGACGTTTCACATTTGTAGTAAAATAGATTACTCAATATAAATGTTATAAACAGTTAATATGATGTACATATAGATTATATTATCAATATAAAATGTTTCAAATACTGTTTTTTTATGGTTCCAACATGTAACTTCATCTAAAAATCCAGACGAGTGATTTATAAACGAATTGGTTCTACTTCTCACAAATCGATTCGTTCCCGAAACGGACACCATTGTGCAACAGTTTCGGGGTTACGAGGGTGGACTCGTATTCTGCAACTGATGCCTGAACTGTACAACTGGAATATGTAAATTAACAAAGACAGTAAATTCACTCGACTTCCATACATGACCAGACCAACGACAGTAATTGAACAGTGCATTCATGCAACCAGCCATGAAGATTCTATGGCGTGTAAATAAGCGTTAATAGGCTTAACGGTGCCAAATATCTAATAATATTTGAACAGAATTATTTCAATATCAAAACAAACGGTCGGAAACCATTCCATATAAACTCAAAGGGGAGGTAACCGCGATTCTGTCAAGCTCTGAGTCTGTCTGAAAGCTAACCATTCATTATTTCTTACTGTCACACGCTTGAACAGAGAGCACGGAAGCGCATTTGATTTTCACCATACCCTGCTGTCATAACCACGTTGTAAATGACCAGATAAGCGATGGCCAGCGTCCCGGGTCCCTTTTTCCTCTTGTTACTGGAATCACTGTGCGCTGTTTTGCTGGTCCCCATGGCAGGTGCCGACATGACTGAACTATCATTAGAAAAACTGGTTCATCCAAAGGGTCCCGGTGACTAAAGGCGTTTGGCCTTGCTGACATGTATAGAAGGTGCTGAGTGGAGCGCCGCCTGTCGAGGATAGAGTGTAAATTATGTTTTGTTTGTTACATTGCTACAGTTTAGATTCACGTTATTGACGGACATTTACAGCAAAAAGTAAAAGTAAGGATTACAATAATGAATATAATACTAATTAATTGTAATATTTGAGTTAAATTTTGGATTACAGAGAGCTCACAAACATCTATTCCAGTCGCTAGATGGCAGTGCGTGCTCGAGTTCAGAACCAGAACTCAATTGTGATGCCTGTCTGAAAAATAGATTTATAAAAACAAAATAAATAAATAATTTATTCAGGTAATTTTGTGGTATTATTATGAAGTCGTGATATAGTTTAAAATCAAGAATGATTTGAAAGTTTTTTGTTATGACACGTATGCAATTTCTGACAGGCACTGCCTTTGCTTACTAAGTTTACGGAAGAGCAACTGGTGGAAGTGAACGCAATTTAATGGATGAGAGAAGGAGAAATCGTCGATCTACGTAGATAATACGCTCGAATTTATTCTTAAATAGATAGGAAAAGGTCGAAAAATGCCTTTATTTGGCCAAAATCCGTTCGATCAGGATGTGGGTGAGTTTGACTGTTGTATTTATCGAAGTGTTGTGATCTTGACAAGTCAACAGGGCCGTTACAGCGCTCTGTTTACTGTCATATTCTCAAGATCTTTGTTTTGTGTTTTGTTTGTTTCTTTTATTATCCATATTATGTATCAGAAAGGAGATAATTAATAAAGATTTCAAACGTAAATCATGTAGGTGACCTCATTCTTAAAAAATTCTAAATTCCTGGAACTTGTTACATGATATGTCCTTTGATATATATGATTCTATTGGTTGATTATACAATATAATATAATATAGTATACTAAAAGTAATTATTAAGACGATATAAAAATGTTAACATAACAGTAAATAGTATTTTATCTTGCTTATATATTGTATTATTATTAATACATTTCTACATTATAGAAAAAATTAAATAAGAAAAAAATATACTTTCCAAGTAAGCATACATGTACATTGGTTTATTGTGAATGCTCCTCTATGGGATATTTATTTATTTTTCTTCTGTCTATGAGTTTAAGGCATTTGAGTATTGTTAATTTTATTTTAAGGTGTAGTGTACTAGATTTCGCAATGTGTTTTTTTTTCCTTTAAGAGTTAGTCATTAAAATGTGCCCAGTTTTGTTCCTGAAGGAGGGGACAAATAATCTATACTATACTAGTGGATTACAGAAATGGTTGTGCCTGTTGTGACAAGCTGGATATGTAAAATAACTGGCAAAACAGGCTGCTTTGTCTGTTTAACGGGATGCACAGAATAGTCCTACTTAAGTGGTTTGCGTTTTAAAATGTGGTGGCAAAGTCCTCACAATGTAAATTTATGACCTTGTAATGCTTACTTTTCCTGGTTAAATAAACATCACATAAAAAAGAGGTCATATAATTCTATTTTGCATTTTTACATAATGCGTAATTTATTAAAACCATGTCTGTAAATTTCATCAAGTTAGCGATGAAATGCTTTTAGCGATGAAATGCACTTATGCTTTTTTACATTTATTCCAAAATAATAACTAAAGGTTTGTTTCAGTGGTCATCAAGCTTGTGCACACTGGTCACAGACATACATTTAATTTCCCCAAGCTGATTGCTCACTAAAAAAAACTCTACTGTCCTCTTGTTTTCAGGTCGTTTTAAAGGGATACTCCACCTTTTTGGAAATAGGCTCATTTTACAACTCCCCCAGAGTTAAATAGTTGAGTTTTACCATTTTTGAATCCATTCAGCCGATTTTCTGATATTTCGAAGAATATCAGTAACTAGACAGTTACTGTGACAGTCTAGAAACTGTCTGGTTACTGATATTCTTCGAAATATTAGAAAATAGGCTGAATGGATTCAAAAATGGTAAAACTCAACTATTTAACTCTGGGGGAATTGTAAAATGAGCCTATTTCCAAAAAAAAAAAAAAAAGTTGAGTATCACTTTAGGTTTGATTTTGGCATGACATAAAGCAAGCGGAGTTG
This sequence comes from Cyprinella lutrensis, assembly GCA_027497675.1. NCBI lineage: Eukaryota > Metazoa > Chordata > Actinopteri > Cypriniformes > Leuciscidae > Cyprinella > Cyprinella lutrensis. Next base: position 2,654,137 of record JAOTRC010000010.1, on the reverse strand, counting down.
TTTATTTACTTTTTAATTAGCCTTCATTAACACAATGATTGTCTTCATCCTGGCTGATTCGAGAGCGTGCACAAAAACAAGGCAGGATTTATCTCAGTAAACCAATCAAATCCAATCATAGGCATTGTCTCCTCTCGCGTTACTTTCCCCAATTCATTCTCAATTACCCCCACTAAACCCTCCGCACACTTTGGGGGGTCTGTTAAAAGTCAATGGGCTCAGGGGGGGCAAGCCTGTGGGTGTCACTGTTGGACTTTGTTACTTTATAAAAACAAGTGACTTGCACTTTTTAATGTCAAATTTTGTAATATTTGCGTTTTAGTAGTATCGATAATTTTTTTATCCCCTGTCAAACTTTCTAACTACCTAACAAACACTTGTCCTTCTTAGTATTTTTATTTTTTAATTCTATTTTGTATTGTGTTTGTGTATTTTCTGTTTTTATTGCCTTTATATAAATGAAAGGATGTTTAGACATACAGAGTCAGAGACTTTGACTCCCTTTAAGAATTTCAGTATTGATGTGACCCCTTTCATTGAGAGTCTCATTTCTATGCTCATTTGCCTTTTCAGAGAAAGCAACTAGTGAAACTAGCACAGCAGAGGACTGGGGCCTCATTATGGATATCTGTGACCGGGTTGGGACAACTCCAAACGGGTGAGCTGAAATATCTGCATACAAACACGATTTGAATAACTATCCCCTGGTTCAACAGACGAGGCTTAAGCCTAAGTCTCAGACTAAAATGCATGTTTGAGCTGTTTTAACTGAAAGCAGCTTCCACCGACATATCTTAAAATGTGTCAGTGTCATTGTTTTGTCTCAAAATTCAAACCAGTTAAGTTTTTTCTAAGGTATGTTTTTAAAAGCTTCTTAAATGTCCTAATTGAACCGAGGTTTAAAGGAGTAGTTCACTTTAAAAAAAACTTTTGCTGATAATTTACTCACCCCCATGTCATTCTTTCTTCACTCGAAAAGAAATGAAGGTTTTTGATGAAAAAATTCCAGGATTTTTCTCCATGTAATGCACTTTACTGGTAACTAAACGGTTCAAGGTCCAAAAGACAAAGAAGGCAAACTGTTCAAAGGACTGTAATTGATTCCAGATGATTAATAATGGTCTTATGAAGCGAAACAATCACTCATTTTAAAAAAGATAAAAAATGTATAAGTTTTATAAGGTCAAATGATCGCCTTGCTCTGTTCTGTGATGAGTGTTCGTGGCTCTACTGTTCGAACTCATTCATCAAAATGAACAAATCTTTTTCTGAGTCAATTCTTTCATTTCATTCGTTGAATGAAACAAATGACACGAAAAAAGATTCTTTCATTTTGCTTATAAAACTTAATTTTCTCTTTTTTATATGAGCGATCGTTT
>JAOTRC010000010.1:2626523-2640581 GCA_027497675.1 Cyprinella lutrensis | reverse complement strand
ACTGTGTAGTACGACGTCCGTTGGGAACGTATTGCGTATTACGGAGCTGATTTCATCTGCCAGTGTGAAGGCAGCGTCATACCGAGTTCCGTAATGATATGCTAATGCATTCATAAACTATATGGTACTTGACATATTTTTATTTTTGACTACTACACTTTCCAACGATATTAAACTTAAGTCGAGATGCGAGCAGACAAAAACGACATTTTTCATGGACAAAGGAAAGGTACTCGTCTCTTAAAACGCACAAATAGAGATCATTTTTGATCGGTATATGGAGCTTTGTCATTGCTAGACAAGGGCTTAATGAACCAATTTTCGAGGAAACCTCAAAATCGACCAAAATTGACATTGTTGACTTGTTTTGCCTGTAGATCGAAAAGCGCATTACATCTCATTTTACCAGCACAGGTCACATATATTGAACTTCTGTTACATTTCAATTTCTCATCCACGACTGTGTGTCTGTACCATGCCAAATTTGCTCCCACATCCAAACCTGTTTTATTGTTTCACACATACAAAAATGTACTGCTCTTCACGACCAAAGTGTCAGGGATATTTCCTGTTCAAGACACCTCCAATCCCAGCACACATCATGTCATCAATCGCCCCTCACCCTTAGCGCTCCACACACACTCCACACCCTGCGCCCTTCCTGCTGTCCAGCTGCCGGCTCCACGGCCCGGGTCCAGGTTGGTCCTCCATTTGGTGGTAATCAGGTGGAGAGCCACATCCTGTTCACTCCTCCTGATTAACAGCAGTGAACTCCCACAAATTTGCCAAATTCCTTCTGCTGTCAAGTCCTCCACCCCAGACGGTTGACCGGAGGCTTGATGAATGCACTTGTGTTCTGTGAGTGCCAGACCCAGACCTCCTCTTCTTTGTGTTACCTGATCTTGGAAGGGAAGGAGAAATCAAGCAGAAATGTGGTAAAGCGAGGGCGAACCGGCAGGGAAAGTAACAGCATCCAGGCCACATCACTCTCTCAGCAATTCTGATTTATGACATTCCAGGCTCTATTTATATTCATGAGCAGGCATGGCAGCGGACTAGCTCTCATTCCACAGCTTCGAGTTCCCTTTGCCGTACTTCCAGGAATCCCTGCCATTCCCATGCAGCGTTACCAGCTCTGTTTATCCTGATCAGGGATAGACCCACCCTATAACACGTATTGAGCTAATAGACAAACAAAAAGCTAGAACACTCTTGGGTAAAAAATCTTGGGTTCTTATTTTCGAAGTTTGGGTCGTTTTTGTGTTATCCTGCTCCTGGGTTAGACGTAACAACCCAGGGGCTGAGTTATTTATCGCAGGCTTTTTGCCATCTCTTCAGGAGAGAGCAGTTCTCAGCTCCGTCAAACTGGTGCATGTCTTCGGTAAATTACGGGTTTCTATAAATTCATTTCTGCAAAGCAACATACAGGAGTCACAAGTTTAATAGATCCATGTCGTTCAGTGAGAATTGCTGTGATCTTACAGGATTGCCGAAATCACAGTCTGTTACAGGCACACTAAATCCACACTATCTCTAATACTGCATGGGTGCGGTTTTTGAGGCTAAGCGTATCCTATCATTCATCATGTTCAGGAACTCAAGTGGCCTGAAATTGCAAGATGTCAAGAAAATATTTTCAAGTGTAATTTAACTGACTTCGACATGACATAGAGGAAGTGGCCAGTGGAAGTGCTTTCAGGATGGTGCAAGACGTCACCATAGAGCGGTGCCATGTGGAGTTACAGGGACATTCACCCCAGATGAGTCTGAGTGACTTGCTCAAGGACACAGTGGGGACAGTGGTTCATGGTTCATGTATCATGACGGTTTCAAAACTGCAACCTTAGCCAAGACGTTTAGCCCCAAGTCCCCACCAATCCCATTGAACTAGATCCTGGCAGAAGCTGAAGCTCAATTGAACAGTGTTGATCAGGTCATATCAAGCCGGGCTCAAGACTAACTTTTCCACTGGTCGAACTGGTGCTACCAACTTTCTCAGTTGGTCGCACCAGCATTTGATTTGGTATGCCATGAGATAAATCAATGCATGCTGATGAATAGTGGTTTTAATGGACCAAAGCTAGCAAAGACTTTCTGGGTTGCAGCATAAATACCTGTAATATATTAATTATCATTGGACAACTTAGATTAGAGTATTATAATGAGCTAATACAGATTTTTCGTTAACAAAGTTTATAGTTGTAACAAATATCAGAAATCTCACACTCCTTACCTTCTGTATTTTATAATTTCCTTTTCCTCAGTCGAGCGTTTACTCTCATCTAACCGCTGAAAAGACGTAGGAAGGGGCACGCTGTTTCCTGAGACATTTTAATTTTTATATGCCTTAATTCGTGAGTTTGTAATTGGCGCGTTTCACCATCAATGCATGCAATGCGCGTGACATCTATGTTCGTCAATAAATAAACTGCATGTCTTGAGCAAGAACACTGCTTCTCTCCATTAATGTCTATTGCGAGTCACGCAGGCACTGGGCAACTCTGCATCCGAGTCGACCCCGGGATAAAATAGTCTGAATATAAACATTTATTATCGGCGTACCGTAGTGATTCAGGATAAGTCAAAAACAAGGTTTTGAAAATGGATTCATTATGTAGCCTACTCGTTCATTTTGAATATAAGTTATGGACTACAGCAGCTGATACAACGCCGTTCTGTTGCGTGAGCGTCCACTCGCACATATGCGACCACATAAAATTTTCACTCGCACATTCTAAAAAAATAGTTGCATATGCCACCAATTCGGTCGCAGTCTGGAACCCTGTCAAGTTATAGAGTTTCAAAAGTAAAATAGTCATTTAAGACAACATTCAACAACAACAGTTTGTTCCTCACGTGATACATAATTTTGGCATTTCTACATCATTGCACATGCGCAGTAGGGATGAGCGATATCTTATCGTTATTATAGCACTATACCGGTATAACCGATATCTTATAGCGTTATACCGATAAAAATGAGTCTTTTAAGATAATCTTTTAAGATATCTCTTCCAGCGATAATAACGATAAATCCTAGTTGATAACGTATATCTGTTTGGGACCCATTCGCCTTTCTCCCCTTCAGTTCACCCTCCAGACAACAGATACATTTACACTTCCAGTATTCTGTTTTTTGTTTGTTACATTTCATTTAGTTGTTTCTGTCGGTCTTCATGGGTAAAAGTTGTGTTGGCTGACCGAATATAGAGTAACTGAGCCATGCCAGTAGCCAACGAGTCCATTTTGGTTTCTGGTATCTTTAATTGAAAGGTAATGTGTTTACGTTATGGTTTTATGGTGTAGTGACTGTACAAAGAGGAGATATGTAAGTGCTTTATGTGTATGTGTATTTCTTGAATGTTCATATATTTGGTCTTGGTGGACTAGGGCCCTGTTTACACGATGGGAAAACGCAGATATTTCGCTGCGTTTTGCCCTCTTGTTTACACGAAAACGCCGTTTTTATCACAGAAAACGATTATTTCTAAAAACTCCGGGCAAAGTGGAGATTTCTGAAAACGCTGGTTATGTGTTGCCGTGTAAACTGGGAGAAACAGCGTTTTAGGTTCTCTCTTGTCGATTCCAGGATTCTGATTGGCTTGCATGGCTTTATCCTTAACCTCTACACTGCCGCCAATAGGTTTGTCATAGTTATGATGGTGCTCGACGGCGCATTTATGCGGGTGTGTGATCGATGTTATTTTTGAAAACGGAAAGGGGTAAAATATTGGTTTTGCTAAACACCCGGCTTTGTGTAAACGTGGCCAAAACCAAGCCTCACCCCAATTTTTTTGTCATTCCAGAAGCCGTTTCACTCTAATATACGTCACAATAGGGGGAAAAAAGACTATCGGAACTTCCCTTTTCATGCCGACTTTACAGTTCAAGGAAATTCACTGTTCATTTTTTTTCAATAAATGCATGATTAATGTTGATAATTGTGATAAACCAAAATAAAGTTGAAAGTTAAAAGCAGTTGCATGTCCAAACAATCGTCCTCCATCACAAGCTTTATGTTCTCTTATTGGTGACCAGATGTTACGGGAATCGATGCATAAGCTGTTAACACTTTATCTTTCTAATATATTCCAAACTGCTGACACCACATTCGCACACGCGCACACAAACACACTTATACATGCATGAATGGGCACATATTTATTCACGCACACACACATGGACAGGCGGAGGCATTTGGGCCAAAATGAGTCAATAGGTGAATGCATAATTGAATAAATGAATAAATGTGTGCTAATGAAGGGAGCGTTGTATTGATGTGAGACTCATGGGAAATCAGATTGCTTGTTAAGGACGCTTTAATTGTTGTCAGATTTCAAACAACATTCATGCACCACTGTCAGCAGTTTTCCCCGGTCACTCTTGCATCACCTTGACGTGACAACACTGGAAGGTTCTCGGGGGTCCCGACCCACGACCCTTTACCCTACGGCTCCTGGGTGTTGTTGACATTGCCTGCTGAACCACTGAGGGAGAGCAAGCGAGAAAGAGAGAGAAGTGTCCTCAGAGGGAAACACTGTGAATGAATAAGGAGTAGATCAAAGCTGAAGATAAGCGCAGAGGTCATGACCCCTTCTGGGTCGGCTGTCAGAAGGTGTAAAGGATACAGGATATGCTGTGTAACACAGGTAATGTTCAGCCACACACACACTTCTATTAACAACTCATCTGTCTCTGGAATATGCGCGCACCGGAAGATCCCGCCATGAACACACACTCACGCATTGATTTATTATCGTGACGCTGACGCGCTCAGGGAACGGCAGCCACGGTGAGCGTTTAAATCTGATGGATGGAAAAACGCAGGGAGCAGAGTGCTTGAAAAATGGATGTCCGTAAACAAAAGGAAAGCATCTCCTGCTTCACGGACAGGAGAGAGGTCAGCCGTCCTTCCCAACAGATGTTGTGATTTCCCCTGATAATGCAGAGCAAGTTCAGTTCAATGGACAAGTGATTCAACTTTTGTTAATGTTAAGGAGAAAAGAAATCTCTTCTATCAATCTATATTTAAGAAAACTTTGTCTTCTGAGGGAAAAATAATAATATTTATGACTCATATTGCACTACGCCGTTTTTGTCCAACCAGATTCTCGAATGAGAATGTCCCTCCCACTAGCAGCAACGGCAACTGACAAGCAAGTAGCAAATGTGCTAAGTTCTTTTGGAAAGTTCCTAATTGCTAAGAGTTCTAAATAAAATTGACGGGGGAAAAAAAAGGTGCAGAATAATGCTTTTGTGTTCGTCATAAAACTTAGGAAGGAAATAATATGAGGATGGAAGGGAAATATATATTCAAGTAAATGCAAATTTCTAGGGGTGAATGCAAGATAACTTCTCCTTCCATCTCATATTTTTCCATCACCGTGTCCTCTTAGGGGCTCCTTCCTTTTTTTATCCACCAGCAAAGTCAGAAAAGTGTTTTAATGTTACAAAAAGTGCAAAAGAGGAACATCATGGATGAAATGATGGGAAATGTGGTCAAAATGATGGGAAAAGTCTCCTCATTGACAAGTGTTTTCTGCCAAGCTTTATTACTATTCTTCATCAAAGGTTCATAAAATGCATAAATTAAATTGAACCATCAAAATTCATAATTACAACTTAATTTGCTTCCACTGTGACGTTAAAGAGTGAAAAATGCCCAATGCAGAAAGTCAAAGCTTGGAGATAATCCAGAGATTCCATCAAAAATTAGAGATTGTACTTTCAAGTACATTGAATTTGTAAATACAATCATTCTGACATGACTTGAACCAAACTTATGGTGTGTCAACTGTAAACGGCACTCTTCAAGCCATTTCATAAGGTCTCAATATTTAAAATACCATCTATTACAACAGGAAATTGTTTTGATTCATCCAGGAAATGTTTTACAAAATTGAATTTACATCAATGCACTTGGAATGGAAGTCTATAGGGGAAGGCATTGTAGAGTGGTAAAAGCACTTAATGTGAAACTTGTTTGCAAAATAACAAAAATGTGCAAATAATTATCACGATCAATGCACAAATTTATAATAATATTAGTGGTGGGACTTCTGTTCTTCTTGACATATTGACGTTGATCTAATTTGCTCCTTGAAAATTGAGGACATTACTGTCCCTTTGTAGTGTACTTGGAAGATTTCGATGAGTTTATCAGTTTTTACATGTACACATTGGATATAACTAGGTAACAAGATGAATACGCACAGTAAATGAAAATCAATAAAGCTTAGCTTGTATCAAACCTGAAAAAAAGGAAAACATCTGTCTGGTTTTTCTGTGGAACCGAGTCAATGTGTGTGTTCACCTCTCAACATGTGTGAGTGCATATGTGATCCCTGAGAACAGGCCGGGAGTCTGGTCTTTCTCAACTAAAAGAATTAGCCCATCACACACACATCTGCTGGTAATGAAGAGCTTGACTACACATAAATTGGACAAAGCTTGAAAGAAATTCCATGTCTTATGCAGAACACCTCTTTGGGCTGAAGACACATCTAGTCTTAACAAGGATTTTACAGGTCGTCTGCAAAAAAAAAACATGAACGGCACCCACAGAAATCCTCAGGATCGGCAAGAAATTTCCCAGCAATGGGACCAAAACACCAGCACACATAAACAAGGGAAGTGCATCATTAGTCTGCCCAAATGAGTCTCAATGATGATGAACTAGACTTCTCAGATCCTTTGAGGAACTGCTTTCTGAGGAGCCCTGGGACAACATTAGTGCAAAAGTGGACAATGAAACAAGAAAATGAGACATTATTCAAACCTTAAAGGGACAGCTCAAATGGTTGTTTCAAACCCAGCTGACAACCTTCAATCTTCGAAACACAATACATTTTGTAAATTGCAATAAGCTGAAGTTTCTCATTCTTCAAGTTTGGAAAGGACAAAAAATTTAATGTAAAAGTGTCATAAGTTTATTCAAGAGTCTTCTGAAGCCATATGATAATCCATTAGCCACATTTTATGTTATGGAATATAACCAAAAAATAAACAAATATTAAAAATGTATTCAATTTCCAATTCTAAATGTAATTATTATTCTAAATAAATTAAATTAAATAAATTAAGTATTATTTTAAATAAATCAAATTTATATTCATTTCAGATGAAAAAAAAAGATTAAACGTAACAGTGTTAATTAATTTTTTAAAGCTGCAGTACGTAGCTTTTTTGGGGTTAAAAATTATCCAAAGCTTTAATGTTTTTAAAGATTTACTTATGTTATTAAGAAAACATAAAATGATGGCCAAGATCAAATCTAAATGTAAAAATAGGGGAAATGAACAATTAAATAACTCATCAACTGATATCGATAAATGAAAAGAAATCCAACATCCGTTGATAATCCATATAAAACTGATATAACATTAGATTTACTGGAAAGATCTATCTCAAATTTTAATAAAATAAAATACGATTCTTTCAGAAATCAGACATTGCTATTTCTCTCACCGACTCGCATGAATGTGTGAAAGAGAACTAGGGTTGGAAGCCATAATTCTTGTTAAATAATGATTAAATTTAATTTTTTTCTCACCCAAAGCTTCAGATTATTTGAGCACATAGCGCACAGAGAACTTTAATGAATTTTTGTGTCCTTTTCGAAGTTTTGAACAATTGTAAACTGAAGGGAAATGGAAATGGACATACTCTTGGATGAAGTCTCCCTTTAGATATGCCATTCAGTCTTGTTAACCAGTGCACAGAGGACGATGCCATCAGCAACAGACCGAGAAAGCGAGAAAAAGGAGGACAGAAAGCAGGACGTATCCCAGACCAACAGGACGGAAATCAAAGCTTTGCTGCCTCCTCCCCCTCATGAGACACACCAGTTCAAACTCATCAATCAATCCTGGAGAAGGAGGGGCCAAAGCTCTCAACACCACATACACACACAAACACTTGAGATAACAGCAATAAACAAAGATAGCCCATATAAACAACTGTGAAATGATTAGAATAGCTGAGAAGGACACATTCCACACAATGACTGCATTGTGTATCTACACAATTATCCATTTAAAACACCATTTTCCTCAACCAACGTTTAGGACAGATTCAACTGGTTTCCGGAATTGACAAACTGAAACCGAACCCAAGGCAGCGTCAAGTTGTAAGTAACACATCAAAACCACGTCCACACCTCAATTACCCGTGATCATCTCAATGTGCTCATATCAACAATCCAAAGCATTGTTCAGAGGGTCAACCCCTGACCTTTGACCCCTGCATTAACCCAAGAGATCTGGAGAAGGTTGAGGAGAGGGTGCTACTATATTGCTCTGTGTTCGGAGCAGTTCTGTTTCCCATGAGAAAGCTCTGATTGGTTTAAGGCACTCTTCTCACACTAACACGGACCATCTGTATGTTTCCGCCTTGCTGGTCGGAACAATCCGGGTGGCACAACCAAAGCGCCTTCACTGACTGGTTGTTCAGGTCTCTGACCTCTAACCCCCCACAACACCAACATCACGAGACAGATCCTCTGTGCCACTGCCAAAACTACTCACAAAAGAAATACAACCAGGCTCGACAGTACAAATACACAGTCTCACACTGACATATACCAGAGTATGTGAGCAGTACAGAGGGAAAACAGATCGATTTTGCCTGAGCAGTATTATTTTTGTAATTTTAATGTCAATAAAGCATGAAAGTATATATTTATTTATTACTATTGTGCCCAACCATCTGTAATATTTTTTTAAAAACAATATATTGAAATAACTTGCCAGTGAAGTGGTGATAGCAAATAAAGGGGAAAAAATGGAAAATCTGCAGTGAAGTGATTATAATTCCTCTAAACATGCATGTTCTGTGTTAGTTTCATTTTCTGTCTGGCTGCGTCGAAAACTTAGGCTGCTGACTTGCTGCCTCGCTGCCCTTTCGTGCCCTCACGAAACTCAGTGGACTTCTGAGGCAGCGTATGACAGTTTCATGATCTATAGCAGAGAGCGAGCTTTGGTGAAAACTATGTGAATTTTTAATTACTACAATAGTAATTTCTCACTAGAAATTACCAAAAGTGGAAAATGTTGGTCAAAAACTTACATTTAGTCAAAACATTGTGTCCTTCGAAGGGAGCATTTATCAGTTTTCGGATGTAGCCTCTGTTTCCCCTGTTCCCATTTGCCTGTAGTTCTCTTAGTTAGTAATTCACGCTTTCTTGCTAAGGTTCATCACTGATTATTATATTCTGTTCACCTGTGTTTATTTAGTTCACCTTTGTCTCTTTCTTCTGTTTAAGCGCTGGGTTTCATTCTGTTCCCTGGTCTGGTACACTGGAAAAATTAAAAAAAAAAACACACACATTTGGATATTTATACCTGTTATCTTCTGTGATCTACTGATTGTTCATTTTGGATTTATTAAAGACAGTGTTTTGTTCCTACTACTTCGTGTTTATGACATCCACATCCCTACACCCAAAGTGACAACACTAAAAGTACAAAAATGACTAAACAAATAATTATAGAAACATTTTCAACTTATATACAAAACATAATGTATTGTAAAACATACAATACATACTCATATTTTGACACACACACACACATACATATATATATATATATATATATATGCCCATACATCATACATATGAACTTCATCTTGACTAATTGAATTAGAAGCTTAATTATCAAAGTGTTCTGGATATCTAGTGTCGCATGATGTTAATTTGAGATGAAGTGGAATGTGTATGCACAAATAAGAATGCTTTGTGTGTATATGGAATGTGTGTACGCACATAAGAATGTGTTTCTGTGTGTGTGTGTGTTTCACATTTCCATCCTCTCCTCTGTCATCAGCTACAGAAACTCACAACTTCTCTTATTCAATTAAACTGATTGCCAAAGGAAATGACAACATTTTTCAGTATTAGGAAGGAGAAAATTCCCGCTTAAATTAAATTATGCAAAAATGTTGTATGTGGGTTAATATACTTAAGCAAAAAAGCAAACTAAAATAAATAGGACAAAACTTATTTTTGTGGCATCCGAGGATTATACGAATTGGAAAATTTGATTCTGATTAATAAGCTCTTGATTTAAAACAGATTACAATTCAATTGGGCATGCATGATGATGTTAATTCAGAAACTGCTCTGATGGATTCAATGAGTTCATTCCACGAAGGATTCATGAGACCGATTCAAACATTCATCTTTCTACGTGTTCGTCTGAATGAAGAACCAGCTCATCATTTTATCCTTGAACAGGACTGCACTGGTTGCACTGTTTTTTATTCACTAAATACTGTATAAAATGCATGTTTAAAAGAGTCATTAGCTATATTTCCATTCAAAGTTGCGAATTTAACTTTTATGAGATATCCCAAAATGCACATAAAAGTACTTTTGGATGGAAAGATAGCTAGTCACTTAATCAAAATATTCACTCTATGTTTTGATTCACTAACTATTACCTGTTTAGATGAGTCTCTTGTCTGTGAATCGGACTCATGGTCACACTGTGCAACATTTTATCTTATGACGTTCATACTGCAAAAACAGGTCAAATATGGCTTATTTTGCTGTGTGACTAGTTTCAGGAAAAAGTGGGGCAGGAAAAGATCAATCTTGCGATATTAAAAATAGTTTTTTATATAAAAGAGAGCTCAAGAGATTTTTATCGTTTGTCTTCAAAACACAGAACATTATAAAAAATTGCAGAGTAAATAAAAATGTTAAGAGTCAGTGGATGAAAATACGGAGAAACGTACACACATCCTCCTTTGTCAATTCCCAGGAATTCTGAGTGCTATCATTATTGTATCTTTTCTGTTCATTGTGAAGAAAGATGGAGGGGGAAAAACAGAGTGACGGAAAGAAAGAGACTCGTTAGATACGGTTATACGCAGACACCAGTCAGTCACATGAGTCTCATATGAATCCATATTCGCCCCGAAGGCTGCAAGAACCTTTGCGCACATGACAGGAACATCAGCACACTGCGTCCTGCTTATCAGAGATCAAATTAGGGATGCATATTTCAGAAGTGAGATACTCAGTTTACACAGTTTTTTTTAAAGATCCAGGAAAAATACAAGTGTGCGTACTGCATGTGGCCTCATTTTTGCCCTTTTTTCCGGTGTCTTTCTACATTGAGCTATATGGAGTGTCTCCGAACCACGTTCAGATCCGGTTGGAACGGTTCCATGGCCAAACTGATTGAAACGGTGGAAAACACCTCTAGCACAGGAAGCAGCAGTTGCATGGAACAAACACACACACACACTTCCTGTCCTGGGGAGACACACATCCACTCACAAACATTAATCAATGTGCCGGCACAAAGCGAAATGACAATTTACAAGGTTTGAATGAACGGTCCTGTTTGTGTGTGCATATTTTTGTGTCTAAGTGATTACATACCCATCAAGAGGTTTCATTGTGTGTGCACATTAATTGTAGAGTGTGTATGGGTGTGTTTGTGTATGATAGCTGTATAACTCGCAAGCATAGCCTCTCATCCTGCCGGTGAGACCCCTGCAATGCTGCTTTTTCTGTGCTCACTAATTAAAACACTTTGCAGCTCTATTAGTCCTCTCTTTCCTTCAGCCCTCATGCCGACAAACAGAAAACCCTAATTTACCCCAATAGCACAGCGATCCAGGCCTCTTTAAACATATACATACTGTTACAGTGAGGAATGAGACACACATACAGCACTGTATGACACAGGAAAAGCCACAGCACTGGGACATGAAAAGAGGGCATTTATTGCTGTGGAGTTAGTCTATATGCTACCGCTCATAAGATTGAGGTCAGTAATTTTTTTTAAATACTTAAATACAACAAGACAGCTTTAAATTGAACATACGGGACACGAAATACATTTATAATTCTAAAATAAAACAATACACAAGAGGCCATATATTAAGATTTATACTTTTACCGTGGTTTGTGAGTGCTCTGGGCAACCTGAAGAGGACAATGTTAAAATCACTAAACCATATGGGCCTCACAAGGCGTCCTGATTGTATGAAATGCAGAAATCTACTATTATTAAACTAAGACGGTCAATTAAAGGGTTACTTTATATTAGGGTTACTTTATATATGGGGTTACTGTCTTTAGATACTTTATAAAGACAGGTCACTTCGTGTATACCATGGTGTATACAGACAGGAGCCATCTTGGAAAACAGTCACGACAAGTCAAACCACGAACGTCGTGCTGAGTGAGCTGAACTGTATGAACGGCGTTCGGGGATCGACTTATTGAGACTATTTTCTAAGATGGCTCCAGTTATTTTTTTCATTTTTTTTTTCCAAAATCAAATTATTTTCATGTCAAAGCCTTTCGATGGTACCAAAGAAGTTGGTAAAACGCAATGAGAGTGAAATTCATTTTGTTCAGCAGGATGAATGGCTTTGCCGCCTAAAGGGAGGGTCTGCACAGAGACGCAGTTGGGGTTGTGTCCTCATTAGCAATGCTAATCGCTTTTAGCGCTCTGCTGCTACTGCTGTCAGCGCGAGGCCTCGTGTTGTTCTTGAGATCAGGGTCTTTGAACAAGAATGATGGTTGCACACAGACACTGACACACACAATTTTGTGGTGCTTAAAAAGAATCCGCTCGTAGTCATCGTGCCTTAAGGGAGACAATGTATCATCTCGCTTCAGTCTCTTTTAAATGGAGAGGGGCAAGCGTAATCAACCCTCGGGTCTTCATAAGCAGCATGTGGTGCTGCCTTGCTGTACAACAAGTGTCTTCAACACAGGCGCACTAGAAATGGACGAGAACGAGGGGAAAAAGAACACACAACAGAAGTATTTTCCCCATGAAAGATGACAGACTTCTTAGATATACGACCAGCGTCATGCTTGGAAGCAGGTGTCGGCTTGGTTTGAAGATAATGGTTTCCCATCTTGGTGAATCACTGGGTAGTAAAGAACAAAACTGAGCCCCAAATGCCCCTGCTTCAAATGATTTTTTTCAGAAGGTTTCCTTTAATGAGGAAAGCAGTCCGTAAACTTTAAAAGGTTGGTAATAAACTACAGGCTGAGATGAAATGTTTGCTAGCGTGTCATGGGGATTATTTCATGTCGTTCATCTGAACGGTAAACCACATGTGTAAACAATATACGTTTATATCTCATAATTTAGCAGCCTGATATAAAACATATATCCATATGGCAGTTTTTCTTTATGGTATCCGTAAAATGGGATTCCATGGCCAGCGAGTGGCTGGTAACTTAGTCTTAAAATAGGCTTAAGGGTGATATATGTAACTTTTAACTTCAAAAATGAATCCTTTTTTATTGCATGTGTCTTAATGGGTTGTAATCACACATCCCAATTATCCACTTGTCAGGTTTTGCTATTAGCTCTGAAGGCCAGTATTCCTACTTCTATGTGAAGTCTCTGGGTCGGATTTTCTGAGAAATCCATCGGATGTGACGTGCATGTGCGCTCCCAAGCCTCTCTCCTTTTTATATACAGTCTATTCGACGGCACTGCAGCTGACAACATGAGTCCGATAACGCCAAAAAATGACCTGCCTCCAGCACAACACACACTCCAGCACAAACTCCCAACGCATTCTCATCCCAAGGCGTCATATACTGACGCTTTTGCCAATACGTAGACATCCAACACACTTGGCACCCTTTAGCGTCAATATAACACGTTTCGGTCATGGTAGGTTTATGTCTGGGGTAGGGTTAGGGTTAGACCACTAGGAGGCGCCTTCTGGGCCACATATCTGCTTATGTGTGTTGGATGTCTACGCATTGGCAAAAGCGTCAGTATATGACGCCTTAGGATGAGAACGGGCTCAAACTCCACATAAATATAAAAAAAAAAACAAAACAAAAAATGTATCCGCTGAATGTATCAGGCAACATTACATCATGACTTTTGTGTAAACATACACGCCACTTTCGAGTCAAGTGGCGTGTTATCTCCACGCATTTTGAGCTATCCGCGTGTATCCGCGTGTATGCGTGTATGTGTACGCCATTACGTCCGCGTCATTCCGCGTGTCTGTACACGCGCGTCAAATGTCCAGTCATAAATGCCATTAACCCCAGTGACGGTT
>JAOTRC010000010.1:2597596-2615254 GCA_027497675.1 Cyprinella lutrensis | reverse complement strand
GGAAAAAAATATACTATGGAAGTCAATGAGACCAGAAACTGTCTGGTTACTGATATTCTTCTAAATATCAAAAAAAAAAAATCGACTGAATGGATTTGAAAACAGTAAAACCAAACTGTTTAACTCTGGGGGAGTGGTAAAATGAGCCTATTTCCAAAAAAGTGGAGTATCCCTTTAAAACAGCTTTAAAATCTTGAAGGTTAAACAGATACTTGATTAGATTATCAATAAATAGAATGGACAGACAGATAATAGAATGAAAGATTCAATGATAGAACGACAGACAGATCGTCTAATCAAATAATTATAACGTTCATGATACAGGAAACATTTCAAGTATCTTGGATGCTATCTGATCGACTAAATTCCTTTAGCATTTGCTCAAACTTGCACTTGCATCCAACTGACTCATAAGCACACCTCTGCCAAACAGCTAATGGTAAAGAATGAAAAGATATATGATGACAGAGGGAGGGAAGCATGCTCTTATATCTCCCACTTTAATCCCCTTCACCTAAACCTTCATTACAGGTTCATCAAAGTAGCTCTGAAAAAATCCTCTTTGACCTCACCACATCGGGACCCAATACTCATCTTTGCAGGTATGAGACTTTTCTTCAATAATGAAAATGGTCAATTTCCTCAAATCTGAAAGACTGTCTTACTTCATCTGAACACAAGAGGACAATCTCTGTAGAGTCATCAAGCTATTGTACAGCTTCAAAGAGAAAACAATGTCTAAGGATAAAAATTAACTTTTTGTGCGCCACAGAATGTCATGTTTAGAACAAGAGGGTGAGTAAATGATGACAGAATTTACAATTCAGGCTAAACCATCACTCTAGCAGGTTTAGCGAAGGCACTTTCAATGTGTTGGGTAAGAGGGTGGAAGGTTGGAGGTTACTAATTGAATTCCACCAAACAGAAACAAAGTTGAATTTGTCTGTCATTTGTTAAGGAATTATGCCACTGTGGAATCTGCTGTGATTGACAACTCTGCTGATTAAAGGACGGGCTCTAGAGCAAAGTCTACAGAAGTTCTGAGTGAAAAATAATTAAAAGAAAATCACTTCAGTTTGCAATATAGAGAAAAGGTATAGCCATTAGTGTGAGAATTTAAAGAGCATTAACTTGTCCAAAGCACACAGAACTAGGTCAAAATGTACTTCTGGACACCTTTGAGTCCCTAAACTAGCACATTTTTTGCAAACTGCATACCAGAGCTGAGGAGCAGGCGCCCGGGCCTGACTTCCGATCGTGCGCACGATTGATGTCCTGGCCTGCATGCGCTCATTGTCTCCCGCCGTGTTGTCATTGAGGCTTTACGCTTTGCTTTTGTATTTTCTCTAAATATGAATGTTTTATCCAAACTGGCCCAATTGCTTAACCATCCATACTCTACTCCACCCACTGCTTCAGACAGGACAACATGAGACTGAGCTGGATGAAAGCACACACAGACATCTTGGCAAGTATGTAACATTGGCAATTTCACATGTTTTAACGGGCAGAGATATTAAACTGTTAATTTGGAATGGAATAATATATGTAGAGCCAAATATGAAGCCATTATCACAAACGACTTACGCTGAAATCCATTGAAAACGAATCCGTGAATCACCTTGATGTTTTCAGTTGCAAATTTATAATACGAAAAAAATGCAAATCTGATTGAGGCAACAAAGTCATATTGAACGCTGACTGACAGTACCAAACATTCACTTTGCGACAAAAGTATACAGTTTCTCACTCCCCCTCACTTTCACACAGGAAGCTCTTCCTGAGCTGAGGTCATTGAGATTGAGCTCTGGAGGAGCGCTTCAAATCCCAAACCCTCTCTTATGGTCTCTTGTCTTTCTCTTGCTGAGTTCCCACAGCAAACTGTTTTCACAAGAGAAGCAAACGGTGCACAAGTCTTCCAGTATAGTAAAGGAAGCCATGGGTATATCACAAGGGGAAGTGATCACAAAGGTCTCTCAAAAAGAGCTTAATTTCACAAATGCATTTTTCTAGGAGTTTTATAGCATGTTATTAAACATAGTTCAGAGAAGTCTGGGATCATTTTTGTGGATTCTGTCCTCCTATTCCAACATTTTTATATTTGAATAGCTTACGTTTATATTGAACCTAGATGATTTTAACCAATATTCTTAGGACTATTTGTTTTTACAATTGCCAGGTTGATGAAAATGAGTTACAACGTCTTGAAGGTAAAGCTTCGAAATAAACCCATTAGGAGAAACATTCACTTGATTTTTAACGAGTCTTCTTGAGATAATGAATGCTATCACAATAAACAATGTAGAGAGGACACTTTAAAGACAATGGCATATACAACTCAGTGTCTTTAAGAGTCTATACAACAATATATTACAACAGAATGTGCTGTACAGAAAAAAAAACAGAAATACAATGTGTTATGTTAATTTTTCTCCAAAAATAGATATCTCAAATAATGCTGCACATACAGAGCCCTGTCAGCTGGTTTTATTAAAGGTCAAAAATAACATCTCAAATTAAATATAATGCATTTTTATAACAACGTTATAATATTTGAATGATAGGCTATATGTAAAAATATAATACATAAGTAATATAGCTATCATATTTAGCAAAATACCCAACTAAATAGCTGTCCTTAAATGTAACGTTATGTGATAATTTTGTTCTCCAGCTGTTTTATGGGCCTCTTTCTGCGGTTGAAAAACACTGATCGATCGATTTTATTAGGCCTACATTTTGGTAAGTTTGATTTGATTAAAAGTTAGTAAAAAAAATAAATATTAAAAAATATACCCAACATATAAGACAAAGACTCAATTGATTCAAAAAGAGTGATAACTAGCTTTATCTCCCCAGTTTTCTTCTCAACTCCCCCTTTAAAGAGTGTGATAGATAACGGCATGGGTTCAAACGAATGAACAATTAGGCTACATAGGCTAATAGAATATCCACCTTCAATCCCCATCATGCCCAGCAAATTGTACACCCGACCCAACGCTATAAAATTCAATTATCACAATCTTTACTATAAGGCTTTCATGTTAAGGGCTGATAAGAATTTTCGTGGGTGAGCAGTGACACAAAACATACCTCATCCACATGGCGGCAGACGTGAGTCAACAGTCGACAGTCACACTGATGATGTTATGCGGATCGGCCGTTACCTCACTGACCTGAACAATGAGATGCTGCTGACTCGCTCCGATTCATTCACAACACACTTCATCATGTTTGAATGCGTATAGTGCACAAATTATATTCTGAATAAAGACAGATTACACGCTAGAGCAAAAATCAAACACGTTCAATCACATTTCCCTCAGTCAAATAAATGTACATTAAAATTTTAATCTGCTCCAATCCTTTAATGGAAAATTCCTATGAATAAAAAAAAACTGCCACTATTTACCCACTATGTCGTTTTTAAGGTGTACGAAAACACAAAATGTTTTGAAGAATATTAGGGCTGACTGTCTCTGTCGCCGTTTAGGCTACTTTCATTGCCTTTTTCCCACACAATGAATGTGGACGGTGACTGAGATCTGCTATTAATGTTATGTCAAACAACTGCTTCTGCGTTGCATTAAAGAAGTCATAGCAGACTACGTATTTTGAACATGATGATGACTTTTATTTCTGAGAGCGCTACTCACTGGTTATTATATAATTAAACACCTTAGGCAGACCAAAACAATGCCCCTTCGAAACAAAATCTAACAGCAAATGCCTGTCCCACAAACGCGAATACCTCGCCCAGAGCTCCGCCCACTGGGGGAGGAACCGATACATCTCCTAAACGCCAGCAGCGAGAATACTTCACAGTCCGAGATACAGAAGCGACAGAACAGTCTTCTGTGGCCGCGGTAGATGTGCGACTCCAAACGGGAGGCACAGTGACTGCGATAAAGAAGGGACAAGATACACTCAGAGGTAAGGCGCCCAGGTCTTTTAGTGTCAACTAGCTGGCGAATTTATATTTCAGAGCTATTTACCTTTCTGCACGACTTGTTGTTGAAGGAGTTTGTGTCTCGTGCTACAATAACAGTCCAAAGTTTAGCGAGTCAATGAAAGCTATCACAATAAACAATGCAGATAGGACACTTAAAATGCATTTGACTTAGCGTCTACTGTAAAAGCTATTAGAGTAAATAGTGACTTTTTTGCACGTTACCCCCAAATGTCTTCGTTAGGACAAAGGCTGTATTAGAATTCTGACATTGTTATTAATAATAATAATAATAATAATAATAATAATAATTGTTTTCATTATTTAATAATGATGATGGTGATGATAGCCTAATCATAACAATAATAATAATGATCACAAATCTTCATGTGCTCTTCTATTAAGAGTTTTTGCTTTATGCAGCAATTACAGTTCAAACTTTAAATGAGCTAATGAAAATGTCCACTCAGCAAGAATGGTGAGATTACACCTAGAAGACAGCAGAATGAGAGTCTTTAATAAAAAGATGTTGTGTTTGCCATTTTCCCCTTTTACCTCCCAGTGCCTAAGTTGGCACAAAGGCAAATTATTTTAAAAGCTGTGGTGATTCTAACACATCGGTTCGTGTCTTTCACAGGGAGAATGCCAGCTAAAACAATGAACTCTGATTTGGAGTTTGACTCCTTGCAGCCGTGTTTCTACCCAGACGAGGATGACTTCTACTTCAGCAGACCAGACGCTGCACCGCCTGGAGAGGACATCTGGAAGAAATTCGAGCTGCTGCCCACTCCTCCTCTGTCCCCGAGCCGGGCAGCGCTTCCAGGGGACCTGGGGGAGCTGGGCGCGGTGGCTGAGGATTGCTCGCTGATGGGTTTTGGATTAACGGACCCGTTGGACTGGGCTTCCGAGCTTCTGCTCTTACCAGAAGACGACATTTGGGGGGCACCTGACGGAGACCTCTTCGGCTCAGTTTTGGATACTACAGACAATTCCATCATCATTCAGGACTGCATGTGGAGCGGCTTCTCGGCACGTGAGAAATTGGAGCGCGTGGTGAATGAGAAACTCGGGAAAGCCGTCTCTGCTACCACCGGTACTGAAGCCGGTAAAGACACGACAGTCAAGCCGCCTGAAATGAGCCACTCTATACCAGAGTGTGTGGACCCTACCGTAGTTTTCCCTTATCCAGTCAACAAAAGAAACGGGAGCAGCAACAGTAGCAGCAGCCAAAGTGTGACACAGCTGAGGACCCAACAACTGCCTCCAGTCAGTGCAGAGGAGACTCCAAGCGACTCTGGTGAGCATCTCCTTACATGCTGCCAATGTAAAGATACATAGTTTTAAAAACCGTTATTAATAATTAGGATGGAGATACTTTTTAGATTAATTTGTCAGTCTAAAGTTTGACCTAGTTTGTAAGTGGTGATTGAGGTAATTGTTGAAGATCATATGACAGACCCTGCATCGGATTAGTGTGTGACATTCCCGAGTGTCTTTCACACACAAGCGCGCGCGCGCGCACACACACTCAATAGTAGTAGTAGTAGTGGGCGGTGATGGGGAGTTTATGTAATAGGCTACTTGATCTACATACCCAGTAGATGGCGGTAATATTTGATTTCGTCTATGATGTTGAGCCATCTGGCTGAATAGCTCTTGGTTAAAGATTTAATGCAGAGAATAGCATCTCTGAGCCATAATAAATTGGAAAACATGTCCTTATCTGCCCTCCATTAATCCATGGGAATTTATTAGGTCATTGGATTTGGTTTGTTATGACATGCAAAATTGTTTTGGAACATAAACGTTATTTTAATAAGCATTATTTTTATTTTTAGACTGAGAGCTCTTAATGATATAAAACCACATGCTCCGATGTTAGGGGTGTTTGAGCGAGGGCAGGTTTCATATAAAGCCAAGCCCCTAAATTCAGTGCCCCCCAATAAGTCGCTTCCCCTCTAAATGAGGACTTGTTTCAAATGCAAATCCCAAACGACAATCACACGTGGGTGAGAGAATAAGAGCTGGCACTGGGCACCAGCATGTTATAAAGGAGGCATGCGTGTGCATCTACGAGAAAGACAAACCCCCCCTTCCTACCCATTGGGCTTAGCTTGGCAGGCAGAGAATCTTCCAGGGAGGTGCAGTGAATGATAATCACAAGAAAAAAAAGGCGAGGAAGGAAAAAAAAGAGATGATGGGTCATCTCTCTTTACAGGGTGACGGATTTGAACAAGCAGAGTCTTTCCTCCAGCTGTCTGCTTGGCTCTTCTCCAGGGCAGCGGCTTAAGACACCATCAGATCAATGTTACTCGGCAAAGCCCGCGAATAATTGGACCACACGATTACAATGCTCGTTTTTCCCGCCAGTGCTGTTATCCCTTTTCGCGGCAAAGCAGTGGAAAAAGGGAAGGCACTGACTGTCTGTGTTCTGTTGGAGACTAAATTGCCTGGTGTGGTCTCTCCTTAACGCTGGCAGACGTTTCCTGTAGGGAGCTTTTGAAGTGAGAGGCTGTGGGCTCCAGTAAATGCCAAACAGTCTTCATGTGCGGCTTAGCTGATAATCGCGTCCATTATCTCATAAACATAGCTTTTGGGCATCACACTGAGGACGTTTTGGCATCTAAGCTTACAGTAACTTGAAATGTGTCACCAAAAGGCACCAACTTGATAGCAAAACAGCCTTTTGAAAGAAAACATGACGAAATGCTCATGTACTTGCAAACCCCCTTATTAGACGCCGTAAATAGAGGGTGTGTGTTGAAGTAGAAAGTCAAATCCAAGGTGGTCCAGTCAGGGGAGAAACCAGCTCCTCTGTGTTTGACAGAGCGTGTTCAGATGATTGCATTGAGCAATTGTCTCATCTGCCCACACAAAGACATTAACTTGTGCACACACCCAGAGAAAACACTGGCATGTTTCCGTTAAGGACGCTTGTTCATACCTGTGTACCTCCAGAGGAACGGTTGCACAACAAACCAACTAACCTAAATCTCCTTCTCTTCCTCTAGATGATGATGAAGATGACGACGATGATGACGTTGACGAAGACGATGAAGATGACGAAGAAGAGGAGGAGATCGACGTCGTCACGGTCGAGAAAAGGCGTTCCATCACCAGCAAGATTAACGGCACTGGCCTGTCTGCCGTCTCAAACTCTCAGGCGCCCACAGGAGGGCGGCTGGGCTCAGGGGTGAGCAAAGCTCCACAGGAACTCATTCTGAAGAGGACGGCAACAGCCTCTATCCACCAGCAACAGCATAACTACGCAGCCCCATCCCCTTACTCCGACCAGCAAGATGTACCCAGCGCTCCCCCGAGCAAGAAACTCCGATCCGACAACAGCACTATAACTCTACGCTCTGGCAAGAACCAGAGCTATTCCCCAAACTCCCCTACTAACAGTGTACCAGGCCAGCGCATGAGGAAGAGCGATTCCAGCAGCCCACGATGTTCCGACTCGGAGGACAGCGAACGGCGGCGCAACCACAACATCTTGGAGCGCCAGCGGCGCAACGACCTGCGCTCCAGCTTCCTCACTCTGCGCGACCATGTACCTGAGCTGGCACGCAACGACAAGGCGGCGAAGGTGGTCATCCTGAAGAAGGCCACCGAGTACGTCAGTTCCCTTGAGGCGCAGGAGCTCCGGCTCCAGCAGGAGAAAGACAGATTGCAGGCCCGACGACAACAGCTCCTCCGCAGGCTCGAGCAAGCCAGGACTCGCTAACCCTTAACGCTCAATGGCCGAATGCCTTACGGCTAATGGTCGGCGTCAAACGACGAACGACAAAGCACTAAGGCTTCCGGCCCAAAATGAATTCTAGGGACACTCACTGCTGACACTTTTTTGCACATTTTTTGACGTCAAGAATGTTTCAGGTTTACTTTGTCACCCCAATCACGCTACAACGATGAGGGAAGGTGCTTACTGGTAAACTTAACTTACCCTCAATGACAAGACCCTTATGAACACAGTCTTCAATACGCGATTGGGTCGATGAACTTTGCATTCTTCCTGCAAGATGGACACCAAGCAAATGACACGAGACACTTCGAATGGCTATAATCTCTCCCACCTCACCGGTGCTAGATCTCATGGATGTACCTCTGCGCACCTTGATGTCAGACACTTTTGTAAATAGATTAGATTTTAAAAGAACATACACTCAGTCTGCCTTGTTTTTGTATACGATTATTGTCTTTTTTTTTTTTTTTATAAAGATGTCAAAAGCTGCCAATAACTAGACTGGAAGTTTATATACCTTTAACAAGTACTGTAAGCCCTCAATTTTGGAGGATTTTTGTAATATAAGGACACGTTTTGTTTTTGGATTCTTTTGTCGTATAATCTCTCTGTTATGATATGTTTTACTAATTCCTACATTTATGCTTTAGTGTGCTTCTGATACATACTAAATTTGATACTTATATTTTCGTATGAAAATGAGTTCTGAGTAGATATCACTTTATCCTGTTTTTTTTCTACCTTAATTTCTTTTGTACAGAAAAATCTTTCTATCTCCATTTATAAGGCTTCTATACTTTACTGTCTTTCTCTTTCTTTGTTTATATATTTGTAAGTATTGGGTTCATAGAACTGGGTCATTGGGAAAAAGTGTTTTTTTCTCCTTTTCTATAATGTACATTGAGTGCTGCGACTCACGGCACTTTGAAATACCTCATTTTGACAAATAAATAGACATTTTCAAAACAAAAGAGCTTGTTGTCAAAGGATGAGTGCTTCTGTACTGTCGCTAGTGGGGTTTGAGTCCTGTCAGGTATTGAGAAACTATACGCTAAACTGCATTTCAGACATGCTTGAAGCCCCTCTGTGGGCGGCAACATCCATATTTCAAACAGCCCTGAAAATACTTGCTAAGTTATGACTTTCAAGGGGATTATGATTTTGAAAGCAATAACCCACAGTTAAATCATATTGTCAAATAAAAATACCCATGTCACTCATTTGGAGCATAACAAAGGAGTTGTCCATGTGTAGTTTTTCTCTAGGATCACACTTTGTATATGTGTGTGTGTACATGTTTTTAATCCCAGTGAGGACTTCAACCTGAATACACAGACTCATGGGGACTTGTGTCATGGGGAAATAAATTGAGGTTTCTATGAGGAAACATTCTTATAATTCATACAGAATTCGTTTTTTTTTATATAAAAATGCATTAAGTTTTCTGTGAGGGGTAAGTTTAGGGGTTGGGTTTGTGTAAGGGGAATATACAGAATATACAGTTAAAAAAAAATACATCAGAGAGTTCCCACAGTAAACCAGACGTGTGGACTGGTAGCCTGTGAACTTAAATTGAAGAAATTTGAATCAAATCTAATATATATAATTGATTTTCTGTACAAAACTCGTTTTTCTGCATGTTTTGGGGCCTTTTCCCCTCTTTTCTATTCAACATTTCCTCTTTTCTCATTCATCAAGCCTTTCTCCCTCCATCTGCCTCGCTATGAAGAGAGATCTGGTTGACCAGGCCCTCTCTCACAAAGGAGAACGAGTATCTCCCTCGTAATTCTCCCTCTCTCTCTCTCTCCCTCTCTCTCGATTTTGAAATCGCCAGGGCACATCCACATGCACTCATACACAAAAACAAACGCGGGCACACACTCTCGACGCGAGTGGATATGAAAGCGTGCGCTGCGCACACTCAGACTGGCCCCCGCAGCTTCTTACCTCATTGTTCTGCACGTTACCATGGAAACTGGAGCAGCTGCAGCGTGGCAGACTTCAAGTGCGAGTGTGTTTTATTCTATTTGTGCATGTGTGTACGTGCGAAGGGTGCGTTGGGGCGTCTTTTGTGAGGAGGGCATCGTGACTTGTGCGTCTAATATCCTGCTGGACTGAAAGACTGGTTTGTGTTTACTAACTTCAGTCACATGGCCTGGAAGCTGACAAAAGCCCCGCCCACCAATGCGTCACACTCAACGTTTTTCTTTGGTCCAGCATAAACAGATTGAATTATAATTCTACCCCTGAGTAGGCTACAGGAGAAAGAACGTTTGGCTGGATACACAGAGAATAAGAGACAATCGATTATAAACTAGACCATCGATTATAAACTACACCGTCTAGACTGTTTGGTTACATAACATGTGCGTGTATGTGCGTGTCTGCGATGTTTGGTCCCTAGGATGAGGTAACCATGGGACCCCACCACTATGCCATCTGGCCCATGGCTTATCCTGCCTGGTTATGGAAAAAAACAAAAACAAAGCCTCGAGCTAAGACAATAACACACCG
The DNA here is from genome assembly GCA_027497675.1 of Cyprinella lutrensis. NCBI lineage: Eukaryota > Metazoa > Chordata > Actinopteri > Cypriniformes > Leuciscidae > Cyprinella > Cyprinella lutrensis. Next base: position 2,605,046 of record JAOTRC010000010.1, on the reverse strand, counting down.
CCATGTGTAAACTGATAGACTTGGTCACTCTACAAAGCAATTGTTGCATCTTATTTAGACTTTTAAACCTGATATTTTGAACTGATAGGCTATGGGGTGAATCTGGGTAAAAATCTGTTGATTTGGAATTTATGTTTTATAGTAAATTATTTTTATTATTATTGTTATTAGATATGCAGCTAAAGTTAATTGGAATTTTCTCTTTCTTCAAAATACTTTCTTTTGTGTTCAGCAGAACAAAGAAATGCATACAGGTGTGGACCAAATTGACGGTGAGTAAATGATGACCGAATTTTAATTCTTTGGTGAACTATCCCTTTAAAATAATAAAAAAGGGTCTACACACAATAAATATTTTAAAGATTTTTATATCTCCACTACATGTATAACTAATAAAAAAATTGTAACTAACTTAATTTGATTAAAATAAAACATTACATTCAGTACATTTTGAGATAAATAAATAATAGATACATTTGATTTAAATAAATGATTAAAATAATAAATTCTGATCTAAAATCAATCTGATGTATACATTAAAAACAAATTAAATACAAATTAAATGGATTAAAATAAAAAAAAATAATACATTTAGTAAATTAATTTATTAAAATCAATAAGCAAAATTTAACATTTGAATAAATAAATATTTCATCTAAAGTACTTTGGTATTTTTTTAATTAAAAATTAATACTTTGCGAATAATATTTTACACATCTTTATAATATGACATTTGCACAGCATTAATGTCTTTATATTTATATATAAACATACGGTAGCTGCCTTTAGGATGGAGGTCGCATGAGGATGATTATCTTTGTGGGTCCGTCTCATCTAAAAGTTTGAAAACCACTGCACTGAAGAAATAAAGAAATGTTGAATGCTTAATTGAAAACATACCGATATTCAGCCTATATATCATGTGTATGTTCTATTTTTTCTTCCTCAATCATAAGTTACTCCTCTCTGATTGATATGTACTGCCCTCAGACACCATGTTGAACTATAATAAACTTGGAGATGATGGCTCCATATTATATGACTGTATGATTGTTTATGGTATGGTTAAGTATGTGTGTTGAAGTTTGAATCAGTCTCAGAAGGGGTTATAAAGTTCAGTCAGTGGAAGGGTTTTTTGAGTTCAAACAAAGCACACATTTTGAAACACCATCAGCCATAAAATGCTCATAAAATAGGAAAATTAAAATACTATAAAACGTAAGTGTAGCATGCTCTAATGTGTAAATACATCTGACATTTCATATATTAATGTTTACGATTTGACTTTTTCCTTCCCTTTCAGACAGAATGTTGCATATCAGACACAAGCTTTTTTGGTTCACAGTTTATTTGTATTTTCTCAGCACAACATTAGACAGCATTGCATCACGCTCTTGTGTCTATTCATTAATTTTAATGTGCTTTCTCTCTTCTTTTTTCCTGCAGGTTAAAATCTGTATAACTTACTATATCTTCCATAATTTGACAAATAGACACAACAAATTAAAGCAATATAACAAAATGAAAAAGCTGTATTTTCAGCAGCCATTACTCTAATATTTAGTGTCACATGATCCATAAGAAATGATTCTAATATGCTCAATAAATAAGAAAGGTTTTTTATTATCATCACAGTTGAAAACGATTACACTCATTCGATTATTTTTGTTAATGAATTTTTTGATGAATAGGAAGTTCGAATGACACATGTACATACACAGACACACACTTAACTTGAGGATAAATAGATCCTCTGGCAGAACAGTGTCCTCTGGAATGTTCACACGGCCACTGTATTCAACAGATTAATGTGCCGTGGCATATTTCAGTGTCAGCCTGTCAATCAACAATATGTGCAGGGACCAGTGCTTGTTGTGGAGTAACAGGATGGACAACATATGGAAAACTGGAGACAGACTAAAGACGCAGGGCTTAAAACAAAAGCCAAAGTCACAACAACATGCTCTGATTCTTATCAGCCAGCACCGTCAGAAATGTTCTAATCCATATAACATGCAGAGTTCCCACCCAAACAAAAGGATGCCAGCTTTAAAAATGCCCCTCACTGGATTGGCACTGTCTCCAGAGGGGGCAAGAGGAGAGGGAGGGGTGCCATCTGTTCTGGGTCAGGTGCAGAATGTGGTCATATGTGTAGTGTAGTAGTGAGAGAGAAAGGAAATGCATGTGTGATCAAACTTTACCAGTGTGTAACAATTACCATACAGATGGCAGTGCCCTGTAAATGTCACACACACTCTCTTCCCCATCACTCCCTCACAAAATCATCCATTGTGTTTTTTTTGTTGCTTTTAACTCGTTTTCGTTTTAACCTCCAGCAGCACGTGTGCAAACATGACCTTTCATTCATGGCACAATGAGTCTGACCTTCGCATCACACCACAAACCCACAGGAACACACATGTCTGATTTACTATGTGACTCTCCATAGATGTAATGGTTTTATACTGTACCCCTTACACTAACCCTACCCCTAAACCCACCCGTCACAGAAAACTGTATGCATTTTTTACATTTTCAAGACAAAAAAACTCATTCTGTGTGATTTATAAGCTTGTTTACTCATGGGGACCTCAATTTAGGCCCCCACGGTGACACGAGTCCCCATGAGTCTGTGTGTGAATTAGGTTAAAATCCCCAGTGGGATAGAATACACACACACACACACACACATAAATAGAAACAGCACACCCTCCAAATGTGGTTGATTTCAACTAAAACAATGTGTTATTCTGTTCCTGTCAGAGCTGCACCATGATGATTATTAATGTTGATTACTTTGCGATTTGGTGCTCAGTTATTACCTATTATAACTGGTGCTCAATTATTAATAATGGTCCTAATTATGATCAATGTTAAGTCCGTAACCCTCAATCGGGTCATGGGGTCTAAACGACTAAATCGACTTTTACTTAATAAAAAAAAGGTTCCCTTCATCTCAGTGGAATAAGATTTTGTGACTTTTCCTACATTATCTATCTATACACACAAAAACTGGGCTTGATTCGGTTGTTCTGTAGGTATGTAAAAAAAAAAAATTACACTTCTGGTCTTTGGGGTCAATATGAACCAACATTAAAATGAATGGGAAATAAACAAAATATATTTTCTTCATGCGTCCAAAAAAAAAGAAAGAAAAAAATCGGGCATAAATCTGAAATTTTTTACACAGAAATGAATGCCTAGTACTAGAGCATAAATGCAATGTATAATAAAAAAATAATATTTCATATGCAAGCTAATGGTGTAGTTGAGGAATTGTGTGGTATATGGATACAAATGTACTTTATATCTCCAAAAACACAGCATTAATGAATAAATGAGAAGTAAACAAAAAATGAAATATTATTTGTATAATTAAAAATGTATATTTTTTGTACACTTACTCAATCAATTAATGCAAAAAAAGCCCAGAAGTGTAAACAGGAAACAAAGGCCATTTGACTAATATATTTGGGGAAACTGTGATGGATTATTTGATGATTAGAAAGGCATTTATAATAGAAATATTTTGTAAAATTACAAATGTTTTAACTGTCAATTTTGATTAATTTGGTGTATCCTTTCTGAATAAAAGTATTAATTTTTCATCTTTTTTTACTTTGAATGTATCACGGTTTACAGAAAATAATCAGCAAGAACTGTTTTCAACTTTGATAATAATAATAATACACTTTTCTTGGGCACAAAAACATGATATTATGATTTTTTTTGAATGATCATGTGACACTGAAGACTGAAGTATGTTATAATGTAATTGATTCAGCAATGATGACAAATTCAGCACTGCCATCACAGGAATAAATTACAGACATTAAAACAGGAAACAATTATTTTAAATTGTAATGATATTTTCTATCAAATTCATCAGCATGAGAGTTCTTTCAAAAACATTAAAATAATCTTAATTATTCAAACTTTATTGTATGTAATCGCAGAAGCCATAATAGCAATAGCGATTATTATTCCATTAATTGCGCAGCCGTAGTATATTTTAAATATAACTGTAGATATTGATCTATTTGTTTTCGTAACATTTTGACAGACTAATTTAGCAGTTCTGTTGAAATGATGACCTCATTACACCATCTAAACTGTGATTGTGTCCGGTACTGGTTGGTCCATAATATGTACTCCAGATGTTGCCAGGGGATTTTAGGGTCATAACTCAAACTACCCTGTAAAAAAACTCTTACCTTTTGCCCTGAGAGTAATGAGCGCTACACTACATGTGTGTGCTTTGTGTGTCAAAACCATCATTCTTACACAAAAGTTTGTGTACAAATGTGCTTGGCCTGATTTATTATTTTTTTGTCACTGTATAAACTAAGCTTACCATTTCGGAGAACATCACGGGTCCTTGGCTAGCTCAAATAAACCACCAGGACAAATGAGTTAATTCAGCAGCACATGCTAAATGAGACCGATTATGAGCCACAAAATGAAAAAAAAAATTGTTAACATAAAAACCCCATTTTGAAGCAAACATCTTTACATTTAAAAAAATGGAGCAGGAGACTCCTGAGAGGTCTGACTTGTCAGAACTAAAGATGAAATGCCCATTTCATGCTAATTAAAGTGCCATCAACTAGGCTTGATCTCCGTGACCTAACAGAATAGCACCTTTAACCTAGTGTGTGACACACTTATGAACACTCTGAAGCAGGATGATATAGCGGACTAGAGATGGCACAGGCCTTTCAGCATTACACAAGCCTGAAGAGAAGGCCAGAGGTTAGGAAAGCAAGCGTAACAATTCAGGGCTGGTAGGGGGCGGGCGCTATTGTTCAAATGTCCTGATCTCTCCGGCTCTGACAGTTATCTGTCTGTTTGATCACACAGAAGAAGTTGGAGCTTCTCAGACAAATGTAGGACAGCCCTCAAAGGAAATCAGCTTAATGAACCTCAGTGAAGCGACTGAGTGCCATTATTTTAGTGTGTGTGTGTGTGTGTGTGTTGTGGAACACACTCAAGGGCAGTGATTTAGTGCTTCATATGTTACTTCACTGTGTTGATTTGTACCTGTCAGTGTTGTGCCTGAACGCGTACAATGAACGATAGTTCATGAATGCGTTCATATTTTTGGCGAACGTGACCTAAGCTTTATTACTACCTGATGAACGTTACTGTAAACGCGTTCATTCAACGTTACTGTGAATGTACGCTCTCTTAGTTTAAATTCGTACAATAGGGTGCCAGATTTCTAAAGAGCCTTCCAGGCAAAAACACACGTAAACAGGCCTTAATATGTAGCGAAAACACCAGACACCAGTGTTGCGACACGGCCGCCGTCGACAAAGCAGCAAGCGAGGAGGCCTTGTATGATCATTATTTTAAACGAACTTTATGATGAGGTCGGTGAGGATGGGAAAAATCTTACATTTCTGTGCAAGCTTTGCCCGTCGATAAAATAATTGTTGTCTGTGGTTGTATATGGGCTGTGGCAAAAATAAAAAAAAGAAAGAAACTCGCAACATGGAAAAAATAACTATGAACTAGTTCATTTTTGAAGTATGAACTATCAACTGAACTAGTTAATTTTAAAACGTGTGAACTGATCTTTTAACTAGTTCATGTAGAAAGTGAACTTTCCCAACACAGTGTCGTGGACTCGCTCTCTCTTGTTTCATAAACACAGCGCTGCCATTTTGTGACTATTGTTTAGTACACTGTTGGATTATAAAATACAAACAGTGTACGGTTTTAAAACGGTTTAATCTGAAATCATTACTTATCCCCATGCTTATTCATGTTGCGAAATCCTGTGCAATAAGTGGTACAACTGTAAGTTATACCGTATCTCTCAACGTCCGTCTAATTTGAACTTGCCGGCAAAATAGAAAGACAAAATAAAATATTTCAACTCAGATCAATAATTCGTGTTATTGAATTATTTACTATCTATCAATCTGATATTCAGTCATGGTTGATTTATATTCATAATCATAATGAATGAAATTGTGCAGAACTAACTTTTCTGTACTATTTCCCCAGTTTCTTTTTCCCAGCTGGCATCATGGTGATTTTCAATGGATGAAGGACCGCAAACACACTGCATGCCTGCTGTGCAGCAATGCATGTTGTAGACGGCGGCAGCCAGCACAAAACCACTGATGCTAGCAAAGGTGTCATGCTTCACTTAGTGCCCTGCATGACCTGGACGTGTGATGTCTCATTCTCTCTCTATCTTATACGTTTAAGTGGCTTTACTTTGAAACTCACCTCACATACAATAATCCCTGCGGTATCATTGTCTAAGGTTTTATACGGCTTTCCTACAAGACATAGATGTAAGAGGCCTTTTAGCAGATAATTTTATCCAAAGCAACTTAATACAGTTATTACATTGACAATCCCCTGAAGCAACCTGGGATTAAGTGCTCTGCTTAAAGAAATCGCTCTACTGTGATTATGTTATTGGCCAACAGTGTATAGTAGAAACTAAAAGCAGTGACATTCCTGATAGCTGTAATGCAATAAGATGCTACATTTTAATGTCATGTTTTTGACACCTGTGTAAGTGACGGAAATTCAGATTAATTCTTGTGAATTGGTTCGTTCAATGATTTGTGTTATGTTGCATATCGTTTTTAAGAAATTAAATGTTGCTATTAAAAAAAATAACGGTGTAAAATTGTAGTTCATATATGTAGATTGTTTAATGTATTTATATTATCTTGTATCATATTTCATACATAAAATTGTCAGGCACGAGATATCTATTCATTTTCACTTATTCAAGTTTTTGTTACATAATTAATAGTAGCAATTGATTTTTAAAAGGCCATATACATTTATATTGTATTTATGAAGCAGAATTAATTGTTCCTAAATCAGTAAATTGCTCATCCTGATATTCAAATTCCAACATTGTTATAGTTAACCAATTAACAACAAGTCATTTAAACTAATGCAGTTCTTTTAAATCTACAACCATATCTGAGTTTATTTTTTTAAATAAGTAATGCAAGTTAACTAGTAAGTTAAAGCATAACTCGTTACTTTACACTGTAAAAAATGAATACACTATATAGTCAGTAAAATTGTAACAGCAGATTACAAGCAATATTATTAATTATTATTAAAACTGAGTAATAATTAATCTAATTAATTCCTTAAAAGTTAGCCATTTAAAATGAGTAAAATTTACACACACACAAAAAATAAACAAAACATCTGAATAACAGATAGACGTCAAAGATGAATGAAGCTCTTTATTTTATATTGCCAATATTGAAGACACCTGATGTTAACAAGCAGAATCACTGAAGGAGAAAAACATAATTGTAAGTCACCATTATGGAGATCAATGTTTGTTTTAGTTGGGCTCTTGACCCTTTAGTTAGTCATTACGTTTTGTTTTGCTGAGTTATAACAGTCAGATGAACAAATAGAAAAGGTTATCTGATGATGTTGGTTATGTTTTAACATA
>JAOTRC010000010.1:2556045-2567797 GCA_027497675.1 Cyprinella lutrensis | reverse complement strand
TATATATATATATACAAAATAATTATACACAGTGCACCCACATATATTATGTAAATTAAAACTTTTATTTTGGATGTGATTAATCGTGATTAATCGTTTGACAGCCCTAGTGACAATATAAAAGTCTTTACTGTTACTTCTGATCAATTGAATGCATCCTTGATGAAATAAAGTATTAATTTATTTTGACTGACTCCAAACGGTAGTGCACTTTCTACATTTTAAAGAGTCATTTAGTGGGTGCTAAAACAACAATGACAGCGCATACTAATAAACAGCATTATCAGTGGGTGCAATTTTTACTTTAGTGAATTCCCTCCACCATCTTAAATGGGGTTCTGGCCATTTAAATCTAATCAAGAACCTATAACTGCTCTCTCCCCCATTGTGTTTCCACGCTTACAGCCGCTATCATTATTACTGTAATGTTGTAATTGGCAATGGAGACAGAGAGAGTGCCTTTGTCCACACATCTAGCTCCATTATATATGCATACAGTGTCCAGCAGACCCATTCAACATGTACAGGCAGCCAAAGAGACCAGCAGTCAGCGTGTCAATACATCAGACTCAATTGAAAGAGCTCACATTCATTGTTAGAAATAACTAGGAGCCAAGCAGAGAACAGGCATTTAGATAAGTGGAGTAATTACTGATTTTTGCTTACATAATCAGTGAAACTTGCAAATGAGTGTGATTTTATGCCGTGGGTTATTTTCACAAGTGTTGCATGCTGTGTTTGGCTGTGAAAAGTGGTTATTTTAAGTTTTACTGTAACTCGCTCACTTTGTTTCTAGGTCCATCTTCTCATTTAGGCATTTATGATAAAACTGTAGATGATTCAGATTGTAAAATACAGTTGTTACAACTGATCAACAAATGCAACCTTGGTGAACATAACAGACTCAAAAACATTACAAATCCCATTACCAATAAAGGCCGAACATTTGAAGGGCAGCGTAATTTATGCAAGTATAAAGACAGAAATAGGCACATCTAAGGCTAAAGTTGAACGTTAAATGATTTAAGCTAAATTAATTGCTGGAATCAATATAGAATTGCCCTGCAAGCTCCAATAATCAAATTTCATGTGTTTTTCTGCTGTTCAAACTGTAAATGATTAGATTAGAATTGAATCTGGAGCAGAAATTAGATTTGGGCTTCCAGTGTGAACAAAGCTTTCGCCTGACTCACAGAACTGCACATGGCCAGCACTATTACTCAATATCCACAGAGGAAATCTGATTTGTGATTCAGTGCTCTCAGCACTCACTCATTCACTGAGCTCTTTGTGTATTGACTCCTTCTATTGTGAGCAAATCATGCTCTACAAAACAGAGATGGAAGAAATGTTGTTTCAAGTACAGGCAGCTGGAGTTCTGAAAGTACAGCAATATATATGTTGTATATCAGATAAACTGAAATATTATTGACTGTGATAGAAGACAACATCTTTTTACAGAATGCTCTGAGGTAACCTAAGGTCTTCCATTCAGAGCCAGAAACATGAATGAGCTTTGATGGAAACTGTGTGAAGTTATATATTTTTGCTCATTATTGAATAGTTGGTCATGTTAAACTAATTCACCTAACAACATGATTTGTTGTGTGACTGTTAAATTTTTTGCAATGTCTCTTTCACCATTCAAATTTCAATTCAACTCACTGTGTGCAGAGGCCAGTTTAATTCAAATGCACTTTAATGAACCGAAACGGAGCCAATTGTCTAAAGGGATAGTTCACCCAAAAATAAAAATATTGTAAGTATTTACTCAACCTCATGTTGAGAAAAATGAACATGCTCAGAAAATGAATTAAGATATTTTTGATGAAATCTGAGAGCTGGATCACTCCTCTATTACTAGTCCATAGGCTTCTTGAGGGATTGAAACTTGCCGGCTTTGAAAAGTTATTAAAGACATCGTTAAAACAGTCCAAGTGACTACAGTGGCTCAATCTTAACTGAACAATGATCAGACGATTAACAAATAAGGATCACATGACAGATAAGAACAAGGAACAAGACTCAAAACCCACAACGTGACGCCTGACGCATGTATAAATTCTATATATATATATATAAATCCTTCCATTGTTCCCTATGATCCAGGGAATTACATGAGAGACAAGAACAAGGAACAAGACACAAAACGTGACACCTGGCACATGTTCAAATTCTCTATAAAATCCTTCCTTCCTTCCTCAATCCTTCCTTCCTTCCTCAATCCTTCCTTCCTTCCTCAATCCTTCCTTCCTCAATTCTTCTTTCCTTCCTTCCTCAATCTTTCCTTCATTCCTTTCTTCCTCAATCCTTCTTTCCTTCCTTACTTCATTCCTTCCTTCCTCAATTCTTCATTCCTTCCTTTCTTCCTTCCTTCCTCAATCCTTCCTTCCTTTCTTCCTCAATCCTTCTTTAATTCCTTCCTTCCTCAATCCTGCCTTCCTTCCTTCCTTTCTTCCTCAATCCTTCCCTCCTTCCTCAATTCATTCCTTCCTGACCTTTCTTCCTTCCTTCCTCAATCCTTCCTTCTTTCTTCCTCAATCCTTCTTTAATTCCTTCCTTCCTTCCTCAATCCTTCCTTCCTCAATTCTTCCTTCCTTCCTCCCTTCCTTAATCCTTCATTCTTTCCTCAATCCTTCCTTCCTGTAAATTAAATAAGCTCTGTCTCCATTTCTAGCCACCATTTCTACTATTGTATGCAGAACAAATAAATCACACCAGGCAGTAGAGCCCAAGAGAGGGGGGGTGGGTGTATGCCAGATTGTGTAAAACTGCACAATCCTGAGACCAGCTATAAATGAGAAATGGGTAAAGAGGGAGACAAAAAGAGACAGCGGTTCCACTTTACACCTGGCTGCAGGTATTTTTTTCACCCTCTTCAAAGTCTCTTTCCTCCTACTCTGTTTATCTCTCTCCTCTGGTTCTCACACACACCCTAATACCTCTTTCAGCCGTGGCAAGTCGCTACAGATCCAGCATGTGAGAGTTTGGTTTGGGGTGAGCGCAGGTCAATCAATCACCCACTCTGATGGCTGTATTACAAGTCTGTTCTGCCATGTCATCACACAGGAATCTTTATGGAGGCAGACAGCACTGTGGGCAAGTTTTAAATAATCGTTTTTATAATACACAGAAAGAGCAAGAGCTTTTATCTCTGAAGTGTTTCGGTGAGGGACAGGAACAGGATGAAACACAGCATTACAGATGGTGGGGAAATACACACTGAGGTCTAAGATAAAATGAGTTAGTGTATAGCAGTTATAGGGGTATATCACACACATACACAGCCAGTCCTTAAGTGCCCTCATTCCATGTGGATACAGTCTGTGGGTGGTTAGGATAGTGTTAAGGCCACAGTAAGATAAATATTACCTTTATATGGAATAAGACCCATACATACCCTGTAGCTGTGTGTGAGATAATGAAATACAGTCAGCCCCCATTCTGTCTGAAGAGCAACAAACCCATGAAAGTTCACAAGACGCCTGCACTGGTTAGATCTGCACAGCGGCAGAATATGGTCCTGTTTTAAATTATATTTACACACAGTTCCACCAGAGTGACAACCGAATTCGGACATTTCCATGACCAATATTTGAATTATGGGATTTTAATAAACCTGGTAAACATCACACAATGAAAGGGATGGAAACAGAGATATTAATGTTTTCTATGTAGGCGACAAAGCTAAACATGACTTTGTTGAATGTGTCATGCACTTGCATTGTAAACAGTTTCGCTGATGAAAAGAGAAGAGCTCTAGTTTTATTGCTAGTTAGAGCTATTCAGTCATGATGTAATTTTTTAGGCCAAACTGGAAATATGATTTGCTGTGTGTTTCTTGTAGAGTTTTTAGAAATAGTTGTTTTCATTTGTTTTTTATTTATATGCAATATAAGGTCAAACCTGAAAAGTCAACTTTCAAAGTAATCGATCTGGATATGTCCTCATTACTATAAACCTAAATACAACTCTAAATACAAATAGAAATATGAAAAAAATCTGTCATGAAAACATATATATATGAAAAAAAATCATATTTGCTTCATTAATGATTTTTTTTTTTTTGAAGAATCAACATTGCATAAGAAACAATTACACTTCATGGCAGCCAGTTTGAACTGACTTTGCTTCTTATCACAGAATGACAGAATAAGGCAGAAATTATGTTATTTTATAGTATTCTATACAGTGATAAAGGTTATCGATTGGCATTGCATTATAAATACATTATCCTTATTAAAATACCCGAGATGGCTTGAAGAACATATAAAATTAAACCATATACTATTGCAATGGCGTGTTAATTCTCTTCATGTTTAATCGATACAGAGAATATTGCAGGCCTATATGCAGGGGCAGACTGGTTAAGGAAAAAACATCCCTGGCAATGTAACCAAACCAGCCCACACATCCACACAGTCACGCACATTCAAATGTGAGGTAGTAAGGGGGTCCCCCCAAGATAATTTAAGTTTTTCAGACCTACAAGTGTGCATTTTAAGGTGTTTAAAGGTCATAAAAATGGTATAACAATAGCTTTAAAGCATGTCAGTGGGCAGTAGCATCAATTATTTGTCAAGCAGATAACAGATTATCAAATATGCGAATGAGGATAAATGTTGAAATGAATGACCCACACTTGGAAATGCAAAATGTTTCTGCTTATTGTTGAATTTGTCCATATTAGGCATTTCCTGGAACATCACAAGTTATATTACTCCTACGAGTCTCACTCACTACAACTATGAGTATGAAGGAAACATAAATTACATGTGAGAGTTTAGCGTTCCATAATGCTCACATCGCCCTATTTTGGGTAAAATACTGCTCTCTAAAGATAACTGGAGTAAACATACAATAATCTAAGTTTTCATCCGAATGAGCACACTTTTTAATTGGATGGAGGTGGGAGAAAATGTTAGGGTGTTGACTTGATCAACAAGTCCTGCAGACTGGGGTTATTAAAGGGATAGTTCACCCAAAAATAAATAGTCAGCATTTACTCACCCTCAAATTGTTCCAAACCTGTATGAATTTCTTCAGCTGAACACAAAAGATGATATTTTGAAGAATGTCTGCAACCAAACAGTTGATAGGCCCCATTGACTTCCATTGTAAGGAGAAAAAAAACCAACACAAAACAATGGAAGTCAATGGTATGTCCCCATATAAACAGCTAAGTAAATGTGTGTGTGTTTCATAGAACGCTGTTAAAGAATGTGTTAATGCAGGTACTATATAGAGTTCACCTGTACGGATGTAGGTATATTCACACCAGTCTAATCATCTGTCTGTCAAGTCGCCTCCATTACACTGACAAGGTAAATGACTAATGAGAATTCACACATAAATGCTGTCGGCCCTCAGTTCTCACTAAACCTCCACACACTCTTCTAAGTCGTCTGTGAAGAGAAGCTTTAAATCTTCAATTGCAGTGGATTAGATGGTCAATTAATTGTAGCTATTGTCGAATGCCCTAACTTTTACTGTTTATACAAACTCGCTCTGTCCCACACACAAAAACATGCTCTATCCTATTTTCCCCATTTGAAAAGTTGACTTAAAAATATCACAATGCACCTATTTAGCGATGTGACCTGAGTGGCAGGATGAACTCTCCTCTTTGACCTCTAACGCCTGTGACCCCAGCACTGCCCTAATGGAGACAGGAAGGTATTATGGGGTCTGGTTGAGTGGGGGTGAAAGGTGAGGATCACAGGTCAAGCTCTAAAAATGATCCGTCTCTATGGCAACGCATAGAGAGGCATTATGGTTGGCTCATCCTTTGAAATCTCAGCTATTTGCTGAAAATTTGGAGGAAAATGACCTGATAATTACTCCCATAATGAACTGGTGTGGACTGTGGATTTCAGACTCCTTTTATACATAACATGCAGGTTTGTGTGGGAGCAACAAATATGTGAACATGCATTCAGTATGTGTTTCAACACTTCTAACATTAGTGGAATGTGGTAAGGCTAGTTTTGACATTTATGCCTTTTCACTGTGAACGGCACAATTACATGAACTACTATCTAAGCTTATTTAAAGAACAAAAACACTGATTTACCCTTAGCCTGGATGACTAATTTGAGTGGTTCGCATGTTCATTACTTGCACTTATTTTATTAGAATTGAATTGTGCCACAAACTATTTTTACATTTTTAAAACCATTTCAAAAACTGAACTGAAATCAATTAAGTTGACTTTGTAAGACTAGAAAAACTGGAAGAACTGGTTGAGGAACGACCACTCTGGGAATTACCATTTGAACTCACCATTTGAGACAAAAGTCTCACCTAACCTACATTTCTTTCCCTCATCCCCCATGCAAAGATCACCAAAAACTCACCCAAGAATCTAAATGGTTTAATGTGAATGATTATCATCGAGTTGTATACATGTTTGGTGTCATTTGAAATCTCTCACTGCGACTGGTACAAACGTCTCATTTCCAAATAAGTAAAGCAAAAGGGAATACGGTTTTTAATAGTTTAGAGATAACTGACACACAAAGGAATCTGGTCCCTAGACAAATGGTCTCTTACCCCCAAAAGGTGTAACCTCTGAATGCAAATATCCATTGTTAGCATATGTTTCCATGTAAAAGAAGTTTCTGTCTATAAAAAGAAATGGAGCAAAGGGTTGGGGGCCTTCTATACTTTGGATGAGCCTGTAAGGTTGAGAGTGGCTGAGTCTCTCAGCTTCATGTATAATATTGTTTTCGTATATTTATTCTAACTGACTTCGACATTATTTTCATTAGAGTTAAAAGGGATAGTCAAACATTCGCTTACATTTAATAATGGACGGATATCATTAAAACCTTTTCCTTTATCGAGTTAGATGAAATAACGAGACAATACATATGAGAAAATGTATAGCAGCATTTAATCAAAATACTTTGCCATGAGAAGAGACAACACCTTCCATGCTGGTTAGATGCCGGATTTTGAGCCGACTGAGTGCGAATTTACAAAATGATCCATAAATTTGTTAAATATAAGAAGTATAATTGAATTAAATCACAAATATATAATACTTCTTTACATTTTCAGACAAGGTTTAGTCAAGCCAAGTTTGTATTGACAACCCTTCCTTTTCTAGTTCAAAATGAATGTAGTCGTATGAATTTCTTTGAATTTATTCTTCTTGAAAATAAAATTCATATTAAAATTCTGGAACTTGTTTTCTACCTCAATTCATATTCAGGAATTTAAAAAGCATTCTCCACTCTATTCTAAATGGCACAAAACCCGGGTAGAGGTAGATTTAAATCCAAATCCATGCTTAATCAAGCAATACATAAATCAAGGTATACAAGACAAGGTCACAACGGTAGTTACAGAAATTATAATGGATGGATTGAGAGACGGACAGACGGATGGATGGACTGGTGTCAAAGCACACCGGGAGGAGTGGGGGGGGGGGCATAGGTGACCTATCAGAGGATTAAGAAAAAGACTGTGTGTGCTGTCATTGGGTCAGTGAGAACACCAGGGGGCTGATACGCTAAAGCATGGACGGCCCTGAGCGCATCTGCAATGTGTGTGTGTGTGTGTGTGTGTGTGTGACCTACATGGCACTGTTAAGCTTGAGGGCGCATTACCAACATATAGACTTTAGGAGATGAACTCCCGTCATCTTAAATCCTCAATGCATATAGCAGAGCACCCCAAAATGACCCCAGATCTGTGATAACTATACCACAAAGATAGTTTAACTCTGAGCATTGCAAGACCACAGTTAACCCAGCATCACCTTAGACAAGTGGTTCCTGGACTGAAACGCATCTGCAATTGAAAATACTGACATTTGTTGGTCAAATAAGCATATAGTTGTGGCTCATTATCATTTACTTCATAATAAAGGTGAAATTTTTAAACACTTTAAAACTTCAGATTAAGCACTAATGGGATGATCCTCTGCATAGTAAACAGACTGAAATCCTTTAGTAATCTGCTGAAGTGGCTGAAGGATTGAGCAGGGGCCAAGGATCGCCTTCATTTCCAGAAGACACACTGATGATTCCAGGTGAATGAATGAGAGTGTGACAGCATATTACTGGAAAAGCTGAAGATTAAAGTGTAAGGCGGATGATTTTGATGTAAAATCCTGAACCAAAATTAATCAGCCAACATAAAAATGAAGGAAAAAAAAGCCAATCAACAACAAAATTTGTGAATTTTAACCCCTTAAACCCAAAGTGTATCGCTGATGAACGTATGGATAGATTTCTTTAAATCGAAATCAAATTATTCTTCCTGTCTTTACAGTTAATCTTCCTGTGGGGTGTGGCCAATTAAATTCAAATTTCACACTCGTGACTTAAAAGGGAGACAATTCTTCCCTTTATAACATTGACCAATGAAGGCAATTTGGCTTCAACATTTCCCCTTGCTGGTCAATCTACAAAACAGATATGACAAATCATGGAAGTTGTGGGACATATTCTTTGTGTTTAAACAAAACATATTCTACTCCCCATTGTCCCATTCCCTTCTACTGACAGACCTTTCCTGACCTCAGTTATTACCAACTACAAATTCCGACCCTCAAAACCCCATTAGTCTCTATATGAGCTCTGACAATAACCCAGCCTCACACATGCTCAGGCCATGGCTCCATTATAAAGACCCTATAGACCCTCCTCCTGAGTCCTTAACACTCAAAAAAGCGGCTTCTCTGGTTTTCTTTCTTTTTTCCCCCTCCTGTCTATCCCATTCTTACTCTCTCATGTGCATCTTGCTGTGCTGAAGGTATGGCCTTTTGAAGTGTGCTGCACTCTAATTGGACAAAAATGTAGTTTGGGGCTTGCTGGGTTATTATTACCCACCCTGACCCCCTTGATAGCGGCCAATCCACATGTCGTTAAGGGAACCTGCCATTCCCACGACGATGGGAGCCGTAGTGCTGGGGGTCTGGATTCCGTTAGCTTGGCCCGTAAAATCAAGACCCATTTTAATCAAAGGATGGAGGGGTCAGTTCTGGGCATCCAATTACAACACCAGATGTTGAACGAGGGTCACCCTGACCAGCTCATTAGGCTTTTTTTGGTGCAAAGATATTGAGAGGGACTGCTTCTGTTTTGGCTACTTGTAATTTTGCCAACAGAAAGGGCAAATTGTGTTCATTTTGGATCTATTCTTTGATGGAGACAGCATTTGAGGAATTGTTCTTAATTTTAAATAAACCAGTTTAACAGACTTTAATTGGAAAATTAGTGAAAGCATGTAAGCACAAGATCACCATTGTCTGCCCCAGGGAAAGATGGTTGAAGAGCTGTCTTTCAACTATGATGTCAAATGGCACACAGTCCTCTTATGCAAGTCATTTTACTGTGGGGACATCTTGGAAACATCCCCAAGGCAGTTATTTTCTATGTGCATTATAGGCATACAGCGAACGGGGAAAGACAACCTTTCAAACAATTCAAAAAGCTTTCTGGGTTAATTAAAATATGATATATCAACCAAGAGGGAGATTGGGTCATTTAACCAAAAGGCAGAACTTCCTTTCCAAGACAGGGCAACTGCAGGCCAAGCAATACAAGACACATTTACATTACCGTTAAAACAAGTACTTTTTGGGGTGATAGCAATCAATACATTTATTTATCAAGGATGTATTATGCATTAAATGGATCACAACCTAGAAAACATTATATAAGTAATAAAATAACCCCATGTCAGGGGACCTTTAGCAAAATTATTTTTCCCAATATTAATTATTTTATTTTGATCAAATAAATACAGCATTGGCAATCATAAGATACTTAAAAAAACATAAAAAATAACCCACCTTACCCACCCCAAACTTCAATTTCTTCGATATCTGAGAGCAATTACAAATTCTTTACAAACTGGTGTGAACAAAACTGACGTCAATACCAGAGCATCACTATTAGAAAACAACTGGCAAGATACCAAATGCATGTAAATACAAATTCATACTAAAGTGAGATGACAAGTCTATAAAAGTGTCACATCTAATTTACGCAATATTATTCTTTCTATCTACTACAAATGTTCTTTCACTCTTTCTTTGACGTGCAGATACAAAGTGGTTAAATGTTACGCAACAATATTTCCCATGGAATTTGGCCAAAATTCCTGTAAAATCCGCAATTAGAGAAAAAGAAACAGCAAAGCAATAGACTTCTCGTGGCATCAGCCTTTTTTTTCCATCCCTGCCAGGACAGTTTATACATCCTCATTCCTGCCACATGCAAAATCATCTCCTGTCTGTCTGCGCTTGAGCTTTATTGTGAAGCTTAACACTGAATAACCCTTAAACACCGTGGGTGGAGGTGGGAAAAGGACCAAGTTTCGGTAAAAGATTATGCATATTTTAATGAGCAAAGGAGGGGTGTGATCAAGAATAAATGCTCTTCCCAAGCCAATACTCCTTATGTAAGGATTCTAGTTAATGATTTATTTGGGAAAGAAGATGGGAGCAAATTCTATCCTGTGCTACACTACCATTTAATTTTTTTAAATGCAAGGATGCCATAAATTAATCAGAAGTAACATTAAATGCACTTTTGAATTTCGCAAATGAATTTGATATTAGTGCTAAAGCGCTGTTCTTTTGAAATTTTTACTTAGTTATTTTTAATAATTTTCATAAAAATATTAAGCAGTACAAATGTTCTAAATAATAAGAAATATATCTTGAGAACCAAATCAGCACATTAGAATGATTTCTGAAGGATCATGTGACATTGAAAGACTAGAGTACTGATGCCGATAAATCAGCTTTGACTAGTAATACATTTTAAAATATGTTAAAGTTTTGAGATAATCTTGAACTGTAATAATATTTCAGAATATTACTGTTTTTACTGTATTTTTGATTAAATAAAAGCAGTCCAGTGGCCTGTTGCATGAAGCTAGCTGAAGGAGCAAGTAGTTTTGAGTAGACAAGTCCAGATAAATCCAAATTGGTTTAGAATTAGATCAGGTTTGGCGGTCTCACAAAGCTTGGCATAAATGTTCTCTGTCAAATCAGGTTTAATCCAGAGGTTGTGATTAACTCTGAAGTGAAAGCACCTGAAAGTGTGACACATGCGGCAAACAGCCAAACAAACAGAACATGGAGCATCAGCAATTCACTTCTCTTCTGAAGATTAAGAGATCATTTGAAAATGAGAAAATGGAAACAAAAGCAAAGCATTTACAAGGCAGGAATAAACACTGCTGCAGCACGAAAGTGCTTTTAAAAGCGTTTTATATGAATGCATGTGTGTCATATATGAATGTGTCATATTCAAATTCATTTAAAAGCAAAGTTTAAAGGTATACTTCACCTCTGGAAAGATGAATGTGTATTTAAAAAGGGTCATTTATGTAGAAGAAATGTAAAATTATTTTGAACTTGGAGCTTTATAGACTGAAAAAGCCAGAAAATTTATTTTTGGCTTACGTGGATGAAAGACAACAACTCCCAGAATGCACTTGCTTCGCTGCCCTAGGAGGCCACGCCTACCGGTAACAGCGCACAGTAGTTAAACAACAAGTATAGGCTACTAGTGATTCTCCGTGATTAGTCTTCCCGAAAATTTGTTTTGAGATCGCCCAAATTGTCCAGGATTGGGCTTTTGCGTTCCACAGTCGCGAGACTAAGGCCGCGGGAGAACGACACGAGGCCGGTGGAGTGATTACTGATGAGCGACACCTGTGAGACGCACCGGTCTCGTATCTCTCACAGAGGAGCGGGAATTTTCTTAGCAATGTTAAAACGCACATC
>JAOTRC010000010.1:2542655-2553041 GCA_027497675.1 Cyprinella lutrensis | reverse complement strand
TCACCTCAAGGGCATCCAAGATGTAGGTGTCTTTGTTTCTGCAGTAGTTTCAATTTTGATATTTTTAGGTCAAACCGTTTGTTTCTATAATGAAGGTCATATAATGGAGGTTTATGGGGTACACCTCAAAGAGCATGCAGAGAGAAGTCCAAATTAAACATGATTTAATGACTTGTAAATGCAAATACACATTGATGATCTAAGACACGAAACGAGCGGTATGTGTGAGAAAACGAACAGTATTTATATAGTTTTTACCTCTTGTAACCACAGCCACAAAGCGCCCGCGCCCTCAGATCACTTGGACATGGCTGTGGTAACAAGAGGTCATTTTCTCACACAAACCACTCGTTTCGTGTCTTAGGCTATCAATGTATACTTACATTTACGGGCCATTAATTCATGTTTAATTTGGACTTCTCTGTGCATGCAATTTAAGGTGGACCCCCTGACAGACAAACGTTTTTTCCTAAAAATATCAAAATTGAAACTACTCCGGAAACTTGGATGCCCTTGAGGTAAGCTAAAACATCCCAAAAATTAATTTCAAACTGAACTATCCCTTTAAATGTGCTTTATGCCATTTTTTTTACTAGAAAAGATTAAATATCATTAATAAAAGTATTTATACCATAATATGTTCACAGTTGTCTTGCTAATTCACATTCTGGATTCACCAGTTATTCTACTGCATGTTATTTAGAATGTCCGTTTTTGTTTTGGTGTGATCCCATCCACTGCCATTTTACCAATAGTAATTCGACATCTCAAGCCAGTTGGCAGAAAACACTGCACCTTACAGCCATGGAAGCCAAAAAACAAACTGGGTCAGAGAGGGACAGATTCTACCTGACCTAAAAAGCCTCGGTATCCATCTAAAAAGCTCTATGACCAGAGGCATATTAAAACACGGCACGCATAAATCAACACATCAACTGCACTCGTTCCTGTGGTGTGTCCTCAATCTGGCAACCCGCCTGAGCATCCAGTCTCTGGAGGAGAGGGTGGAGAAAACAACTCTCTTCAATATTTTGAATTTGGAGTGCAGTAGCCATTTCAACCAATATTACATATGACACCTTTAACAGTTATAGGACTGTGAATAAATAAACTATATCGATTTTCTGATTTATCACAAATATTTAATTGGCAATCCCAATACTGATTCTTAAAATCACAATTATAGACACTTTTAAACTGGTTCTTTTTAGTGAAAACATACAGGTGTAGTACTAATCCATTTCAAACTCTTCTGAATAAAAACATAGCTCAAATGAGTCAACTCTTTTGAGTGAATCAAAAACATACAGAGCAGTCAATATACAGCATGACCAAAGTAGGTTATTTCCTAAACAAATTACTCTTTTGAGCTGATTATATTAGTAAATCAAAAATAAACAGCATGGCCATTGTACAGTGGTCCCCAAAACAGTTTCAGAAAACAAATAGAACCTATTAATGAAAATATACAATTTAGTTCGATTCAACAAGTCAAACAAATGACTTTAATGAACCGGTTCTTTAAATAAATAGTCTAAAAAGCCATTTACAGATTTGAATCAATCTAAAACGCTGCTCTGCATAAATTACAGCATTAACCGAGAGAAATACACCCTGATGAATTGGTTATTGATACCCAGTCCTACATTGGAAAAGACTTATAATTTCATCATTACAATCCTAACCAATCCTTCTATGCAAATGTTCTTGTTTTTTATGTGAATCAGTAAGTGTGTCCTACCGCGTGAGAAAGTGACAGCTACAAAAGTGTGTTGCGACAGGCATGTATGCGTGTATGTGCTCTCAGAATCAGTGTGACACTGAGCACAGGAGGAGCTGAGTGACCTTCGACCTTCAAATGTCAAAATCGGACACGTCGCAAAACAAAGACAATAGAAGCTTAACCCCTTTGCACCTCGCCTGCAACAGAAAACTCGATGTGTGTGTGTGTGTTTGCTTTAATGATAAGAAGTAAAAAGAGACTGATAAAGCATAGGAATTTCTACTACAGTGTGTGGCAATAGATGGGAGCATGTGTGACCTCCAAACACAGATACATGAATCGCTGTATGGAGTTGAGGGTGTTAGATTACAGAAGCGGTCTGGGTGTCGCCTTGGTTATCTTTTACTAAACTCTTATTAGATGTGTGCTTTGAAGATGTTCTATTAGCTCTGCTCCAGGGTCTTCTCCAACCACAGAGCCTCTCTTACACTTATTGATTTACTCAGCACGGGTTTCCCCATCACAAAAGCCTTTCTTTCACTCTCTGGTTCACATCAGAGTATCTAATAAAGAGAAAATTAGAGGTTGATTTACTGGAATAAGAGCATTTATAAACTTACATGACTACAGCTGCTCGATTAAAATGAGAAATCATGTTTTTTCATGTGATTATTGGTTCAACAAAATGTAATACTAGGTTAACTAATGCAAGTAGGATGATCAGATTAAAAAAATGAATTACAGACTAAAGAACAATACAATATTTTTAACTCGATTATGTTGTTTTTAAATCAAAATTGATTAAAAAAATAACAAATTTGATAGAATAAATCGCACAGCCTTACTGTAGAGGACAAACCCAACTCATACACATCTAAGAGCAAACAAGGACAAAACATGCAATTTTAGCAGTTAATTTTGACAACTACTTTTGCACACTGGTAACTTGCATTCTCAAGCCATCAGATTCAATATAGAGAATATTTTAACGTTCAAAGGGAAAGAGACAAGGTTACGACCTTTGGGTCTCACACGGTCCGATACACGGAGGTGTCCTGGTTGACCTTGTAGACCCCCAAAGCCTGTCTGACTGACTCCGTCTAATTCTCAATGCCTGGTAATCCATTAACACGGTCAGTTAAGTTTGGTGGGAAGCAAACCATTAACGCATGACAACAGTTTGCTATATATAGAGGAGAAATTATTGCTTGTATATTTCCTGTGTGCTGTAACTTTGTTTTTAAATAAACTGTTAAATACTCTATATCCTGGTTATGTAATCTGCAACTATAATTCTTTAACATCCTTTAAAAACATTTATACTTACATGCATTTACTTTTTATTTAAAGTGACTTACAAATGACAAATAAAGCAATTTGTCAAAAGAGCCAATAATATTTGTAATACAGATCACCAAGTTAAAGTATTAGCTGATTAGTACACAAACTAGAGCAGAAGTTAAATACAAAGAAGGAGAGAACAATAAGAGTTAATATGGTTATTATCTTTATTATAATTTTATTAATTAATTCAAATAAAATATAAAAATAAGATGAAAAACTTAAACTAATTGAAACTAATTTAAAATTTAAAAACTAATTTAAAAATGTTGCCTTGGCATCTAATTAAAACAAGTTGAAGCAAAAATAAATAATAGCAGGAAATACATTAAAACTGAAATATAAATATAACTAAATTAAACCTAAATTGTTTTTTTAGTTAAACAAATCTAATTAATTCCACAAAAGCACATAACAAAATTACAAAACATAAATAAATTAAATTTAAAATGAGAACTGAAAATATAAAAATAAAGGCCAATTTAAAATATTAACAAAAACTTCCAAGTATCCAAGTTGTGGAGACACTAGTATCGTTGTATTTTTGTAACACATAGACTTGTATCTTGTTTATTTGTGTATTTTATATATTATTCAACAATTATTGTTGAATATCAAATAACAAGGAACACTTGCATTTCTTCAATTTGACGACCATTCGGTGTGTCTCATTCTTCTGTCCTGAAAAACCCTTCAATCTCAGATGACATACTAAGGCTCTCTTCACGACCAATTCCTACGAATTTGTACGACCTCACTCGTTCGAATTTGTACGATTTGTCTAAACCCATGTGATGGTTAGGTTGAGGGGCGGGATCAGGAGTCTGGTTTTTAATTTGGACCTTTCCGATGATACATATCCGATGTTTTGGTCAGTTATAAAGCTTGATTAGATGATGATGATAATAATAATAATATAAATAATGCTAAAATTACACTTAAACATTCCAACAAATGGCATGTGTTATCATGTGTTAGGCAGGGCTACCTGTTGGGTCGCCCGATGTAAGATAAGTGGAGTGTTCGAGAAACCTGTTTGAAAAGTCATTAATATTGTAATTCTGTTAAGCGCCAATAGAGGAGAAATCCAACATTTCATCTTTAGTTAATTGCTTAACACGACACTTGAAATCAGCAATGTTTTGACCTGCAAATTGAATCTCTCTCTCTCCCTCTCTCTCTTTTAGAAGAATATTTGCACTGTGTAACTAGGGGATTTCCAATTAACTCATTTCTGAAAGGCCGACTCCTCACCAAACCCATCGACTCCTTTCATGGGTAAGGCAGCATAGCACAAGCTATAACCTGCTTTCACACTTGCCATGTTACCAACCCAGAGCTCTCACGATTGGATTTCCACTATGTTCTAAACATGACCAAACTCCTTTAATCTCCAACCACCCCTGCGCTAATGCAATGATTTTAAATCAAAGAGATAACAGCACGCAGTGACACTGGAAAATGTCCAGTCGCACTTTATACATTTCCGATGTTTCAGTTTAACATTCTTCCGGAGAGTGTCGGAGACTGTGTGCGACTGTGGATTAGTAAAGTGGAATCTAGGTTACAGACAGACTGGTCCATCTGTTGTATTTTTCTCTAACCTGTTAAATCCCTCCATCACCACCTGGACGAATAGACAACACAATGGGCAACAGTCTTAAAGCACACGCATTGGGGTAAAACAGTTAACCATCTCTCTTCAGCTAAGAACTATTTGCGTGTGTGTAAACTGCACTGGTGTGTTGTGGTTAATCGCCATGTGATCTCACTATTGACGGAATCATATCTTCAGGCAGAGGAAGTCTTGACAGTGAGGTCTTGAGCAGCTATCTCACTCATGTCATGTGTACCCATTCAGCACTACTGCTCATTCATACGCTGCACTCCAAACACTATAATGACATAGATGAGATAACAAAAGTGTACTTTGGCAAATACATGCGCTATTAAAATTAAAAATGTAAGTACAGTTAACTCTAGTTTTAGACACTACTAAGTTTAGGGTTGGTGAGGTTTTTTTAATGTTTACATTTTCTAATGTTTTAATGCAAGTATGATCAGCATGACGTTGAACTACGTGCGACTGCTCCTCAGTCTGCACGTTTGTTTTGAGTTTTGTATGGAGAAGATTCAAGCTGTGCTGCTTTTGTGTGCGATTGGTTTACTAACGAGGTAATTAACAAAACGGTAGAAAAGAGACGAGCACCCAAAGTGTATTCAGAAAGCTTGTAAAGCTAGATATAAAAGTAGACGTTTGTTATCAGCAGACATTGACCGTAAGATGGATGGAGCGAACGCACGCCATTGGGCAGGAAAAACAACCAGTTTGGTAAGAACCAATCAGTATGTTCAGCGAATAAGTCCCACCCCGAGAACGCGGGGGGGGGGAACGCGGCTATAGATCGAAGCCCTGTGGCTGTCTCTGATCGCCAAGCCTGTCCAAGGTAAGAAAAAGTAATGCAAAACGTAAGAAATCTACAAGCAAGTAAAAGTAATCAGAAAGTATCACTGTACCAAAGTGCCACCACATTATTTTTTTAATGTATTATTTAGCTACATTTCTCCAAAACAGAAAGCATCACTGTACCAAAGTGTCACCACATTATTTTTATTTTTTTGAATGTATTATTTAGCTACATTTCTCCAAAACCGTCACAACAGTTAGAGTGATACTAATTGAGGCCCAAGTCTCAGTCCCCGTCCACACTACTGCGTTTTCGTTTAAAAACGGAGACCTTTTGTTACGTTTGCACCTCCCGTCCAGTCTGTAACTGAAAAAACGAAGGCCTAAAACGGAGAAGTTAAGAAACGCTGCAGCTCCGTTTTGCGTTTTTAATCTCCGAAGACGGGACAGAACGGAGGACTTTAGAAATGCTGACGCAGAGGCTGACGCTCGGCTCTATGATTGGGTGTCATCATTTGTGACGTGTCCTTCCCTGATTCGTCAGCCAATGTTTACACCGGCACCCGCATGCCCAGTGTTGGTGAATAGTCACGTGATCCGTGTTTTCAGTCGTTTTCATGTGGACGGAGATCAATTTTAATACGCAGTTAAACGCTTGTGTGGACGGGGGCTCAGTCATGAAGCTTTGCGGATTGTAATCACATTAAAGATTACACATATAAGATGGCGCTGTAAATTCAGCTCTTCAGTACCTTAGTTCATGCTGGTGTATTAGTGCCCTGAGTTTAAAAAGGTCATAAAACAGTGACCCAATGACGGAACAGCACACAGAATGCCACTAGGCTTAAAGCTGTTAAGGCCGCTCAATACGCTGCATCTTCAGTGTAAGCAGCATAAAGACTATTCAGAGAGCTAGGGACCAGGGTTACATGTTAAATGCTAATGTGGGATGCAAGACTGCCTTTGCTTATATTATCATCCATGTCTGTGTGTGGTCTTGAACAAATTCATGATAAGTCACTGCAAAAGTGAAGTAAAGGAAAGAACAAGAAACAAAGAAAGAAAGAGACTTCAACCAAAAGAGGACAATAGCCAAATGGAGAGAGCCAAATGCTCCAACTTAAAACAAAGAGAGGAGAACAAAGGTAGAATGAAAAGGAAGAGCGTAAGAGAGGAGAAGACTGAAGTGTCTGACTTCAACAGCGGAAAGTCCTCTTTCTTTTCCTGGACAGCTGAGGGTCTTATTATGGGATTAAAGCTAAACATTGGCCCAGAGGAATGTTCTGTTGGTTTGGGCTGTGATGTCTGAGTGTGTGTTTTCTGAGGTGGTACTGGGGGGGATGGTGTTGGCTGATTGCCCAGCGTGGCAGATCAGTTTCGTTGATGTGTATGTGTGCGTGTGTGTGTGTAGCAAGGAGATCTATAAGGAACAGCTGCTGTATAAAGCACAGAGGGGCACTTAAAGTACAAGGTGACTCTGACAGAACTCTTAAAATACAACTTGCCTCCAGTGTGTTTGCCACCTCATGTGCCAACAGACCACACCGCAACAGCATCCATTTAAACGAGTGTAATCATAGGCATGCCAAAAGTCATCAAACCCGCACAAATGCAAGTATGGATGTCCCGATGTTAAAATTCAGATCAATACTGATAAATTGATCACTATATATTTATGTTTATGTTATGGCCAATAACCTTTAAATGCAGATATTAAAAGTATATTCTATTTTCTCATAAATAAAAAAACACTAACATTATAATCTGGAGTGTGAAAATGGATATTATACGATTACATTATATTAAAGTTTAACTTTAGGTGAGCATTAGGTGATGGCAATCTAAATGTAAAATAAGGGAATTCATTTTTTTAAGAAATTCATATGATTAATACATGAATTAAACCTCAAAGGTAATAGTAAAAAATATAATATGTTTGTAATAATATGTAAACTTGGTCCCAAAAAAATCCTAATTTTCTACAATTTTTGTGGGGTTAACTGCAAATAAATAAATAAATAAATAAATGTATTAAAGAAAAAGTATGTTGGTGGTTCGAATTTTCTTCCATCCAAAAAGTAACATTGATACAACTCTGACCTCATTAAATAAACAATTACACAAACACACAATGAGCATATGAGTGTAATTTACTTTAAGCTTTGTTTATTAATTTCTTTGTTTCTCTGTTGAGTCACGGTGCGGGCATCAGATGTGAAAGTCATACTGTGAGGGGAGTGTGTGGGTGTGCACTGACATAATTAGTTTGTGTGTGTGTGTGCGTGTGCTGGACTTAAACTAGCCATACATACAGAAATTAATCACACAACATTGTGCTACTGGTTACATAATAAAAAAATAAATACGCCCAAAATCTGTCCCGTAGATACACAAATCAGAGATCAGATTATTGTATGCCGAATCATGACGCTGCAACAAATACCGAAGAGTTCCCTTAAGAACCCAGAGGAACTAACCAGCTCCTCTGTCAAAACTGTTCAAGGATGCAAATGAAGCCACTCTCATCATTAGCAATAATGAATCCATTTACCATAACGAGGTCAACCTCCGGGCCTCATATGCTTCATGAACCTTGAACAGCTCTACACAACTCCAAAGAGGGTTTTATTTAGACACACACTTCTCAATTTCTCTCAGAAATAGCAGTGTTCAGAGCATAACTAACTACATCTCCTCAGCTCGTGTTTGACAACATTTACTATAATCATTTCACAATCAATCAATTTGTTTTATGTTCAAACAAAAGCTGACAGGAGCAGCTCGATTACTGTCTGTATGAATGAATAAACAAAGTCAAGCCCTTTTTCTATTCTTGCAATAACATAAATAAATGGCTATAAATACAGTGACTAAAGTAAATCACAGATGACAATTTTTAATAAAATTTTATGACAAATTTTGAGCCTTTTCACAATTGGCATGATTTTCTGCAGCATGTACTATATATTTTATTTCTGCATATATTTTACAGATTTGTTTTATTTATCGCTATCAGACAATATTCAATATTCAAAAGGTGCATTGTTAATTTCCCCACTTTTCATATTTAATTTTTAAATAACCCTCTTCTCATTATATTGTGTTGCTTGAGTTCACTGTAGCGTTTATGACTGATTTTAGTTTTTAAACTTTTATTTGTCATTTATTATATTAGTTTATTGGTACCATATCCGTTATTAGTTCATTTTACAGTTATCATCAAATTATCATACCATATTCAGTTTTATATAACAGTTGTTATTAGTTGACACTGAACATACATCACTCAATATTGGATATTTAATTTACCTTCATTATTTAACTTAATCAACTTATTTAATGTAATCATAATCTTTAAAAACATTTAATGTAATATTTAGCAAGTTCCAAAATTAATATTTGAACAGAATTGTTCATTCTGTAATTATGTTGCGTTTTCTAAATTAAATGAAGAATTTAACAATTTATTTTAATTTTCAATGTTATTTAGACAAAATTAAGTATACAAAATGGAATAGAAATCTTAATGTCTGTCTTTATATCAGTTATTAGCCATAACATGAAAATAATCCTCAGTTAACCTCATTAGTTTTTGCATACTGTACATGAGTAAGTGCAAAAAAGTCATTGTTTCAGTAGCTAATTTGAGAAGCTGCTTTCGATAAGGTAAAAATCTGTGCTATTACTAATGGAGACATATGCTGAATGTTGAGGCTGAACAAAGGGATATAAAAATACTCAAAAAAACTATTGCAAAAGAGAGCCACATACAAAGAGATGAAAGACAAAACCCAACTGATTCATCAGAGCAATTACTGTGCCGAGAATTAGCATAGGTTTAGCGTAGCCAAGCGAATTATCTTCTAAATCTCCCTCTATTCCTGGACTCCTGTGTGCTGTTAATTCTTTTATCTTCTGATAGATTGATTTGGCCGAATAGCTTTAGGCTACACACACACACACATCTCTTCATCAAGACTGAGGTGACGTGAACACAAAAGATTCCTGGTGCTCACACTGTCAGCCATCTGATTCATTAGTGTTCATTAGAGCACTACTATCACCTCAACACCAGGGTCAGTCCTCATTGTAATCACAGCTGAGAGACTGACACCACAGGACACACACACCTGTATCTGAAGAGAGTGTCTGTGCGTGTGTTTCAAACTCATCCCAACAGAAAAGATTTATAGGTGAGTTAGGGAGGCCGTCGTTCTTCCATCCCCATCTCCACCATCAAAATCCAACAAAAGGAAGAGAGAAGGAAGAAAGAAGAGGAAGAGAGGGATGACAGGAGGTTAAAAGGATTTAAGAGCGACAGCTGCTGAAACTTTGTAATCCAACCATGTGATGATGTCACTCACACTGGCAAGACGAGTGGGAAGGGTCAAGGTCGAGCAGGACAAGGTCATTTGTACGAGACGGGACAGACGAGGGCAGTTTCTTCAGCTGTCTGTGAGAGAGAGAGAGAGGGAGAGAGGGAGAGAGACGAAGAGATGGGCCGTGGTGGAGCTAATGGCTTCATCAGCATGTGAGTTTTCTTAAGGTCAAGGGTGAACCTAAAGCAAAGCCTGTTGGCGTGTCTGTGCGTTTACGACGTTTAAAAGTCCTCTTGTAAACTTTAATGATCCTTTACTGCTGCTTTTCTGCCTCATTTCAATAATGTGTCTAATTAGGGATTTGTTTAAATATTAACCCACAGATATTTCTCAACAGACACACGTCCTTCAACCCTCAGAAACCCAAGCATTGAGATTACATTATAAAATCTCATTATACAATCTTATCCCAACATTATATATACAATAGATATATTCAACAGTCCATATTGAATGAAAATATATATAAATAAAAATTAGGCCTGTCAAACAATTAATCGCGATTAATTGCATCCAAAATAAAAGTTTGTGTTTAC
>JAOTRC010000010.1:2522827-2539370 GCA_027497675.1 Cyprinella lutrensis | reverse complement strand
AAATAATGATTTTTTTTAAAAGAAATATATTATTTTAATTATGCGTTTTATAGGTTCAAGGACATATACTGAATGTGTAGAACAAAGCCTGCAGGATCCAAGGTGCAGTGAACAAAGAATCCCAGCTCTGGCTGAAAAGTGTATTACACAACCACATGCTGTACAATAAAGAGGCGCTGCAGGATTGGCTGAGATGAGCTGTCTGACTCCAGGTAATAAACTCGCTGAACCCTCTTTTTTTTTTTTTTTTTTGCTCGCTTTCTCTCTCTCTCTCTCGCTCTCTAAATGTACACGCATGCATTTAAGCACACATACACACATCTTTTCTTGTGTACAGACAAAGCCAAGTTCATTTTCCCTTATTCTCTTTCGCCCTCTCCTGCTTTTCCACTCTCTTCATTAACCTTGACACTCTTTCAGCCAGCAATACAGTATGGAATTCACCAAAAAAAGCATGTTAGGACACACACAGTCACTGCAACAAAGAAAATATACTGTACAGGCTCACTGCTGGGCTTTTCAATGGCTCCGGCACGAAAGCGCCAAGAATCATTAATCACCAGCAAGACCGGAGATATGAATTCATTGAGCGCGTCACGGAGGGGTCATCGCAGTCATTCAGCAGCATGAGGAGGGATGTTTCCTTAGCATTCCCACGACATCCGTGCAGGATTCCCTAACCTTACCACACACGGAGCCCGAACCGAACTCCGCGTACCTAACAAAGGTAGGCGGCTCACAGCATACGGGAGGGAAGCCCGCTCCTGTCCGATCCAGTCAAAGCAAACGTCCGTCCCCACACAATCACTCAGTATGGGAGAAGACAAGGGACAAAATTACCAAGCACAACCAATTAAACAACACAATGTCTTGAAGAAAGGAGAAAGACAGAGGAGGAAAAGAATAGAAACGCAAAAAATCCTTTCCTTTGTCACCGCCATGTTTGAAGCCTTTGTGCCCATGGAAATGTTTCAGGTTTAAGTGAATAGCCAGTGACGGGTGAGCAGAGTAGCGGGGCACATGAATTACCCCGGGTGGGGCGGCGAACGGCCAGAACAATGGCAAAGCGCCGGTTCGAGTTGGAGCTCTATTTGTGCGGCAGATGGATGCTGCTTCGCGTAATTTGTGTGCTGTACATGATAAGGGGCCCGAGCTCGGGTGGTTTCACCCTCCAATCGTACATCACGAGCATGGAGCCCACCGGGTTTGAACCACTCCATGCACACGTCACGTGTTAAAAGAAAAACAGTCCGATCAGAAGTGGGCAGGCCCGCAAAAAACACACGCTGAAACCCTAATGAGTTTGGACAAGTCTCCCATCACGGCACCGCCGGTAGCCGAGCTCAAGTTTTGCTGTCATTTCCATATCATTACACAATCATTGTTGTTAGATCTCTTCAGCAGTCCGGCTCCATGGCTGCTGTTGCTTATTAGGAGGCCCTGAGGTCGGCCCGCTCGCTCTGTCCTACACACGGCGCTCTGTTCAGGCGAGCATCGTAGGTGGGTGAGGCGGGGGGTCAATCACCCACGGTAGTTCCCAGGAGCGGAGCGCCATGGGCCCCCGAGATCCCCCTCAGGGGTAGAGGCATCTGGATAGGGGGAGAAGGGGGCTCACTATTGTCAAAAGCCATCAGATCTCAATATAAAGCACAGAACTCAAGCGAAATCCTTTAGAGTGGCATTTCTCCACCATTTTTACCCTCTTTTTTTAATCTTTTCATTTTTCCTTCAATGGTGTTTTCTTTTGGTCCTTCCTTCTTTCCCCCATTCCACTGGCCTGAATTGGATAAGGCAGGGCTCAGTTTTGAAAAGGAATAATTCAAGCTCACAGAACATTCAATACAGGACACAAAATAAAAAATGTGAAGAATAATTGGTCATCCTTTTTATAATGCCAGTAAAAGAGAATGAGGCTGTCAAGCTCTGACTACAATGTCAAAAAAAAAATTGGTTGATATGACTTGTGAACTCTATTCCAAGTCTTCTGAAACCATATAATGGCAACTGTGTCCAAGAGAAGTAGTGATTTCCAATCTTTTTAATGAATCACTTGATCCAGTTCACAAAAAAGTCTAAATGATTTATTCATGAATCAGAATGATCACGAATCTCTTTATACGCTCTAGGGCTGCACGATTATTTGCAATTTACATGCAATCGCACTTAAATCGATTTCGCTTATAGCGAATATGAAAACGCAAAGCCGCAGCTAAAATGCATGGCTCTGCAAAAACAGCGAGTTTCAATCACTTATAACGTTAACTTAAAAAAAGCAACACGAGTCAAACATCTTTACAAACATGAGAAGCATTTACGAACTTCTTGTCCAACAAAAGTCAACATTTAATAACAGAATCGAGCAGCATTTACCCATCAGCCGTGCTGCTCTGACAATCTGCGCATAAATTAATCGCACCCTTTGCCGAGTCATGCAGCCCTAATACGCACCCAAATGATTTGAATGGCTAATAACCAGAATGACTTTGTGAAGTGCCTTTTTGTGCATGTTGCGTTTGCATATGTTTTACGTCTTACAAACTGGTCAGAGGAAGGTGACTGAATATTTACAAAATAAATGCCAAAAGAAGATCGTGTCACAGTACCACCATTTTAGTAGTCGGAACCAGAGCAAAAACGGTTGAATTCAGTACATTAAAAATCTTTGCAAAGATGCTTTGAAACTATCTGTATTGTATAGCTAAATCGCTATATAAATAAAGGAGACTTGACTCACGAAAGGATTCACGAGAATGTGGCTTGCGTTGAACAAAACAAAATGTTTTGTGCGTTTTCAGCGGTGTTAACTGATTCTGGCTTGCTGACAAGCACCTCCGATTGGCCAATGCGTTCACGCGCTCAACAGCTATGATTGTGTTTGGCTGCAATGCTCAATGAATGCTTGAAAAAACATGCTGTAAATAGAAACCTCTGAAGCTCAGAGAGCACTCAAACACAAAAGAGAGCATTTAAAATTAGCGTCTATCAGCGGGTATGGAAAATACCCACTCTGTACTACTGGTACTGCAGAAAAAAATTTCGGAACACTGACTGGACAAGTTTTGCTCTGCATATAGTCTACGTAATGCATATATGCAGAGTTTAAGGTTCATAAACAGAATTTGAAACTGAAACCAGATTGAATTCATTCAGATTGATGAAAATTAGTCCATGCAAACATAGCTAATAATCAGGTTGCAATGGTTAACAGCTCACCGGAGTGAAAGTTTATCAGTCAATAATGACTTACATTTTGGATTGTTCCTCATACAAAGCTATTTTTTTGATTCGGAAGACTTGGAGTAGAGTCATATGAATAAAAGGTGTTTTTTTATTTTTGACGGTCCTCGTTAATTTTCATTTTATCGATAAAAAATTCGACATGAGGATCAGTAAAAGACGATGCACATTAAATTTCTGGGTAAACTGTCAGTTAAAAATATTCTGAGCAAGCAAAGAACAGGAAAGATGCAAGAAGACAAAACTAGACAAACAAACGCAACCTCAGTCAGCTAAGTCTCTCTCCATCACAGCTATATGAGCAAATTCTTTTAGG
This sequence comes from Cyprinella lutrensis, assembly GCA_027497675.1. Taxonomy (NCBI): domain Eukaryota; kingdom Metazoa; phylum Chordata; class Actinopteri; order Cypriniformes; family Leuciscidae; genus Cyprinella; species Cyprinella lutrensis. The sequence continues at coordinate 2,535,817 of JAOTRC010000010.1, read as the reverse complement.
ATTCGCCAAAACGTCACCGACAATGGCATACATAATGCATCAGAATAAAAATAGTGTTTGTAATGTATTATGCATATCGGGGTGAGTGAGTGCATGCTGACAGAGAGAAGCCACTGTCACTGTTAACAGATCATCCTAATTCCCTCATAGAGATGACATCATAAAGTCCATATAATCTACCAGTATCACTGAGCTGATCTAAAAAATAAAATGAAAAAAGTAAAATCACTGACCTGATCTAATAATAATGTAGATCAGACCTTTTTTTGCCGCAATTACTCCTAATGTTCCGCCAATCCCATAATCATATTCCACCAGCAATAACCCACATTTCACAGAAGTTACTATTATTTGATTACATAAAAGAATATGTATGTAGAAGGTGATAAATTACAAAATAGATCTCACATATTCTGATAAAATTTGATGCAAACATGTTATATAACATTTACCATGGATGTCCCTACCATAGTTCCCACTGTAATTCCAGTCACTGTTATTGCTACCCCTATAAAATAATAACAAATTAATTTAAAATGTAATAAAATCTAAAGAGAAAGTCACATAGCCAAGCTTGATTGAAAAAAAAAAACTATAGTTCCATTTATATTTCAAAACAAATAGTTATAATTGTTTAACTGTTGTTTTTATTAAAATATCCATAATGAAAATTCTTTTCTTAGCTATCATTTTGTCAAAAAGTATTAAAAATGCTTCTGAAGATCATCAAAAACAGAACGAGAACTAATATAGTTCTGAATATAGACGTTTTTGCCAGGCATAAGATAAATCATACCAGGCGACATCTTGATGAACAACCTCATCTCACTGACATCACAGGACATGATCCAAGTATTTCTGTGCAGGAGAGAAAAAATTTGGATGAAGAGAATCAAACAACAATCCATCAAGCCACAAAAGACACCTCGAAAGCGTGAGACTAATGTTTGAGGCTTGAGATCTGCGTCACTGTGAGAGAGCTTTCTGTTCAGACACCCAATTAGCCAATCAGCACCCAAGACTCCACAGGCCTGTAGATTCTAATTGGCAGCTTCCTCCTCCCTTTGCTTAACATGCTTTGTTTTTGTGCAGTCAGAAGAAAGGAAGCCTCATCTGCTTCAACATGAGTGTGAAACTCGCCGACCCTCGCACAACAATGCGCCCGCTTATCTGCATATGACAGGGCCAATTTAAATAAAGAGTACATATGTAAAACAGGGGGAGGAGTGGGCACTCTGTTAAAGCGATCCTAATTAGTGCAAGAGAGCTGTCAGCCAATCAAAGGCCGACTTATATTCTTAACGTTTGATTGGTGGTGCACCAAAGAAATCAAGAAGCATTTCAGATTTTAAATATGTTAAAATATTCAGATGTTAAATATTGATCATGTTAACTATAAAGGATCATACTTAAAATTGATAGAAATGCCACCTTCAAGGTATGTTTGAGGTTTCAGAGACACCCAAAAATGTCTCAGAAAATGTTGAATCAGGTTGATACTTCATGAGTTTTCCAAAAGGATTGACTGTAAATGACCCCTGACATAAAACATGGCTGACAAATGGTTAAAGCTACAGAATTCAGATGAACATTAAAAATATATATATTTAGAGGGTGGAAAAAATACATTTTGAAATTATTATTGGGTCAATCCATGTCAGAAGTCTGGTTTCAGTCATTTACACTACTGTTAAAAGTTTTTGTTGTAAGTAAAACAAATGTTAATACTTTTATTTAGCAAGGGCACATCAAACTGATTAAAAGCGACATGAAAGGCTTTTACATTGTTACAAAAAGATTGCTATTTAAAATGAATGCAGTTCTTTTAAAAGTTAATTTAACATTTTGGCTTTAATGATCAGTTCATTAATGAGTTTGGCTATGACTATCATTTATGTTTTGATTTGAAATTTTACAAAATGTTTAGAAGCCCAAAAACTCACAGTAAAGTTCATCTCAACAAAACATGAGGGTTGAACTTTTCATTGAAGATGTTTCATTGGGTCTGTGAGGCAGACAAGCATGAAGACATTCAAACATACTCTACATAAGACCACCCCAACTGTCATTGGCTGCAGAGGAATGTAGCATTACCAGAAAAAAAAAACATCTTTGGGTTCTCCCCTCAAAAGATTACAGAAAAAAAAGGTAGACCTTTTTGTCCTTCCTTCTCAGTCTAAACCTGAGAACACACCGAGAAAATATCCTGCCCTGGAACCGTTTTTCAATGCTTTTGATCAAAGAAACTTCCCCCAACTTACCAAGATGGGATCCAGGAGGAAAACTGGGCAGATTTGTCCTATTTATGCGATTCAAATTCCAGTTTTAAACAAAAAGGGGGAAAAGGCAGCAAGCCTGCGGCCATTATGTCCGCAATTTGCTCCTTCAGCCAGTCAGCGAAGCATCTGCCCCAGGGGAAGTTTGGTGTGTAAATTACATATTACCTCAAAAGCATGTTTTAGTTCCTAAAAATTTTGCTTCCCTAGGACACTTTTATAATGTGAAGAACTTCCCACTAACATGACTCCCGTGAGCATGAAGTGCACAGATGCCCCGCATCATCATTCCAACATAAAGGATCCACTTCAAAGTCACGCAAGAGTGTCTGTAACTCACTGTAAATGAAAGTGTAAGCTTGAATTAAACAGTCTCTTTGGTTCTGGTCTAAACGTATCTTGATAGCGCGATATACGAGAGGTTGTGTATAGACATATAAATCAAAAACCTGGATAACAGGGTGGTATTTCCTGTGTTCCTGTAACACAGATACACATATTCGCATGGTTCGGGGCAATTTAACAGAGAGCTTAAGTTATGGGCTCCAAGATGTTCCTCATTGTGAGCGCTCTTGTGTGCATTATACCCGCCGTAGCATGTGTTTCTGATGAGCAAATATAGATCTGAATTTCAAATAAAAGTAATGGCGAGCAGACGCCACGTAGGTGGGAGAGCATTCCTGAGCATTGAGGTAGAGGGGAAGCGGAATTAAAAATATCCTGGTCGGCTGGCTCAACTCCAGGTGTGTGAAACAGCGGGAGGCTCCCAGGAACGGTTAACGGAGCGGATGAACGGTAGCGGGCGCTGGGCACAGCGGATCCCAGTGACATTTCAAGCAGGAGGCCGTTTCAGCACGAGACACAATGATTAATGACTAGCATTATCCCTACTGAGAGAAAACACACCACTCTCAGCCCCCTAACCCCCCCTCTCAAAAAATATACATGTGCCTCTTCCTGCAAGAATAAAGGGATGAAAAGAACAAGTGTGGGAGGGAGGTTCCACTCCCTCCATCCTCTCGGCTCTGCGTGTACTGTGGGTAAACTCACACATATGGCACATCTGAGGGTAATCATCTCATACACTCTCCCTTTATCTCACAGATGAGAAATTTATTACTTTGTCTAGAGCGGAGATTGTGTGTCACTTGAGCTGTGCAAAGGGGTAAAATATTGTCAGAACAAAACACTAATGTTCTTCTTATAAATGTTTGAGAAACTGTGCAACAACATGCAAGAGTTTAAAACACATCGGGTGTCATTCACTAAGCATGTGTGACACCTGCTTATGAAACAAATCATGATATAACAATTTCTTTAGATAAAAATGATTGAAATTTTACAATTCAGTCTAAAACATTTTTTCCTAGAAATTTCCAGTTTATTTCTATGAGATCTTAAGGGTAAATTCACTTTTGCCAAAATAGTAGGGACACTTCAACACCCATAATGCTCTGGGCTCAACCCAACTGTCCATGGGCATGAATTCAAAAACTCTGAAGTACGAACTGGAGTTTTAACAAAATTCAGCATTGTTAAAACGTAATATCACACGTTTTTTAGGCCAAAACATTTTTTGTCAAAGCAAACATCTCAATATCCGCTAGCCGTCTGTCTCCTGAACACTCTATAAAAAATGCTCTCTAGACAGCCTAGGCTCCACAAATAGCAACAAAAACAAACCGGGCCAACCCGCACTATGAAGCATAAACACAAACAGTGTTCCAGCCAATAACTGACAAGAAGGATTTGGGGGTGGAGTTTGGGAGGTTAGTGTGCGGATGAGGAGGAGCGATGGTCTAGCTAGCCTCCATTTTGTTTGACAATAGAGAGCCCTCCCCACCACTTCCAGCTCATGGGACCTTATTACAGAAAAAATATAGTCAATGGCAAGAGACAACTTATCTTTTGTCTGAACTGTGCCTTGAATTATACATACGATGTTTGTCAATTTAAAAGATAATTACGAAAGTCAAGAAAGTCACAGTTTGTCATAAAACAGAAGAGTACCATTTAGTTTTATGTGAAAATCGCTTAATGAACTACATCTCCCGGGAGGCGAAACAACGAGCAATACCCGTTGCTCGTGTGTGTGCAGTCTGGTACAAAACACTCTGGCATGTTGGCGTTACGTTACGATCATAACGTAAGTCAGCTTCAGTAAACGTAACATTAGCTTCAGTAAAGTTAGCATCATTCATTGAGAGAAAATGTGCGCCTTTTGGGTTTGTAATCTTTGTAATGACATATTTTCAATGTTTTATACCTCAACAGTTTTACATCAAACTGCAAATTTCTTGACTTTAAAATTTATCTTTTAAATAGACAAACAAGTGTGTAATTCAGGGCACAATTCAAATGAGATCAAAATATTTGTTGTCTCTCGCCATTGACTACCATACATATTTTTTCCGAAATAAGGTCCCATAGTGGTCGACCGGAAGGGGATGGACTTAGGCTCTTTGAACGTCAACAAGAAGTGACGTCAGTCATGTCACCCAACTTCGCTTAGACAACCTTTAAGCTGACAAATAAACTGGGAAATCTATGCAGTTAACATGGTAGAACGAGAATACATATTGTTCATTTACAATTATTGTCGTCATTGTTGTAACAATACAAAGCTGGTTATTTACGCTAAGTATATATAACTGAAAAGCCCAACAAATAGATGTTGATGGTACAGTAAGAGTTTTTTAAATACTCCTTCTGTCTCTGGTACCCGAGCGAAGCATACCCACAGCAGATTGATTTCATTAGAGCATGCTGTTGTGTGTGGATGCAACCTAATGCGGGCTCAAGTGTGGCCGATCAATGAGGATAGAGACTGCGCTAGAATTTCACCTTCTCAGCACACCGGAGGTCGGAGCTCAGTCTGTTCTCTCTGACCTCCACAAGCCAAAGGACATCTGTCCAACCTGACTGATGACCACCTGCTACAGTTCTTCAATGCAAACTCGCACATACACACATTCAAACACTTCACTAATCCTAAAATGCCCTTTTAAAGAGATAGTTCACTCAAAAATTAAAATGTCATCATTTGCTCATCCTTTATCTCATTCCAAACAAGCACTTTCTTTATTCTGTGGAACACAAAAGATATTTTGTTTTCTCAAAAGTCTTGACCATAGAGTTAAAGTCAATGAGTGACAAACAACATTGAGATTGGATCCTAATGACTGTTTTTGTTTGAAGGTATTTTCCAAAATATTTTCTTTTGTGTTCTACAGAAGAACGAAAGTCATACGTGATTGGATCGACTTAGAGCATCAGTAAATGAAAAGAATTTAACAACAGTCGAATGGCTGTTAAATAATGCATAATGTACAGTCACCCAGACATTATTGCAAAAATTACAATTTTATTTGACATGATCATTCTTTTTGCATCACCTTGTCAGGGTTTTTGTTTTCCGTGTGTGACACAAACCAGCATATCTCTTTGTAATGTGACTCAAACAGACCGAAACATGACTCTCAAAACTTCACACATGACTGAGCAGACAGCATGTGGCCTCACGATCACCTCTGACCTAGATCCACCACAGCATCATTTTTTGGATTTCAACCCTGACTTTAACAGATTGCCTTTGGACTTCATTGATCACCTGGCTAAAGCAGTCTTTTGTGGTCACTGACATTCCTGTTCCAAAATAACGCAGAGAGGTGCAATAATATAAGTGACCTCTCACCTTCAGGAATGGCCATGGAATTTGGGTTAATCCAGTCAGTGGACTGTGCATCAGATGACAACAGTCAGTGGCGCTTTTGAGAAAACAGCTCATCACTCTCATCATTGATGTATTGATCGGATCGATCAACGCTTCATCAGTTAAAATGGCGTAATTCCTGTTTTTTTTTTTGTATCATGGAACACCCTAACATTGTAAAAAAAAAAATGTGGAATTGCTATATCTCAAAATGCAATGCGCTTAACCTAACGGCTCATTTTCACTGTGATAAATGACCCAGACGCAATATCAACTGATATTTCTGACTTATTGCAATCAATCACACTGGTTTGTTGTGCAAATTGTTTCCCAAAGGTATTATAAGACATTCTATAAGCGCAAGCCCATACCTTAATTTACTGATCCCAACATTAGACCACGACATATAGCCTAGTCCACTAAAAGGAATGGATAAAAACAAGTGAACAAATCTGGAAGGTTTTGACTCTTTGAGATAGGCCTTTCTATTTAATATCATTTGACAAGTTCCCAGACTATGATAGTATTTATCTTACATAATAGAAAATAGCTTACGAGTATAAACCTTAATTAATTAATTCACTGTGAATGACATTTACTGTTGAGACCACAGACTGTAAAAGTTGAGACGCAGGAATTAATTCCCCCCCGACCCTCACAGTGCATAATGCGTATTTACCCTTCGAGTATACATCAGTTGTACAATCATTCTTGCTGTGCATTGTGGGATTAAATGAGTGCACTCCATAATGTCCACTACAATTTCTGACACCACCTCAAATGGCTGCCCTGAAATAGTGCGCTATATAAAGGAGTGAGTCATGGCCACAGCATGGGACTGATGTTGGACAGATTTTATGAACACTTGGTTTGACAGTGCAAATGGTATTTTCACACTGTATCTACTAGAAATATAGAAATGAACTTCCAAACACAAACAAACAGCCATCTAAATCAATTCTGTAAGTGTTGCGAATTTAGCTTTGTGCAGCATCATCTGAAAACCGACAATATCAGCTGGTATTAGATTTAGTGCAGAAAGGTGACTGAAAATGTCCATATTCTCTCTCTATACAGAAATTATCTGCCATGTAGGTATTTTAGAGTGGTGAGCTGACCCTTGTGCCCTGTGTCACGAATCTGTTAACAATCACAAGCCATATAAAATGGGCAAAGTCGAACGAAAAACACAAACATCGACTTCTCACACAGTAAAACTAGACTGCCTGTTGAAAACTTTGTGTATTTAACTTTAGAGGCGGTGTACCCAAGGGAATAAACTCTTCTGAAGGGCCTGAAAATGTGTGAGTGACACAAATAAGGAACTGGATAGCTCACTAGTCAGTGCAGTGGTCAGAGAATTTGCTATTTTTCTAAAAAGATCCCATTGTCAAAATAACCGTTAAAAAAACTCACCGGTGGCGTTGTGTTCTCGTTATGTAACGTTGTCACGTTGGAGTCTTGTAGAAAACGCATATTCCATGATGCCAACGAAGAGTGATAATAAATAAAAACGAATTATAACAAACTTTATCAATTCTGACGCGTTATTGCAACAGCAATAATACTGTTCATGAAAAAGGCTATGGTTGACGCGTGGCGGGTACATAGTCGGGCCGTGTCCCCATTAAATTGATTCATCAAAGTCCATTGCCAGTGTCTGAATTAATAATATACCGCTTCACTACGACACAGGAAACGAAGGAGTTGAATAACTGAATGAACAGGAAGTCGGGAACTTTTTTTTTTTTTATTGAACTGTTTCTTATTACAATAAGCAATAAAGAAATTCAACAAAGAGAGAATCAATGACAATCTCAAAGTGTACAATGTAAATAATATTGTAAACAAATCAAGATTCACACCTCCCGCACATCATCTAAAAAGACAACCTCTGCACTGTTTACATGACAAGGGAGAACACATAGACTTAAGGAGCTCAAAACACTAAAATAAAATAAATAAATAAATAAATAAAAATAAAAAAAAAGAAAAGAAAATACAGGGACTCAACTCATCTGAAGTGTCACTAAACGGTTATACAGTTTTTTAGCTTGGGCATTCTCAACCTTTATGAGACAGTTTTGGAACAGCAAAAGTTCATTTTTCAATGCAGACCATGAGGGGGATGAACTTCCGTTGTTGCTCTGTGCATTGCAGTCCAGTTATTCGCTTTTTAAAGTGGATTTACTTAATGTAAAGTTAACGAGTTATCATGACTTATTTAATTTTTCGTTTTTAAATTATTATCATTATTATTCATAAATAATTTAATTGTATTTATTAAAGTTATTTAATTATTATTATGAATTTAGTTTTGTTTTGGTACATTTTTATTAAGTAGATTTACTATTAAATTCATCTTTTTTACAGGCTATATTTTTTTATCTAATGTATTTATAAATAATACATTAGTTAAAAATGACAACATCTGTATATCTGTGTTTATTGTAATTTAGTTAATGAATTAGCGGGTATTTATTTATTTTCCATCTGGTCTGTTTTTGACACTTAACACTGATATTTGTTTCAGTTTTGGTCTGGAGCAAAAAGAGAGACCTGGCAAAAATTTGGACAGGTACAGTTACTTGTTACAGTCAAAACAGTAGACTGCTACTGTTGTTTGTTGTTGTCATGGACACCTGTAGCCTATGACGACTGTCTAGGTTCCGCGCAAGCGCAGGATCAGCACAGTGGAGGATTGTGGGATAGAAAGCTATCGCCACGGCAACAGCAGAGTTTAGCGAGCAGAAATCTGCTGCTAGCAGAACAGTTACGGCGATTAATTACTAAAGAAACCTCGTTAACTCAAAAATACTGGTTTATTTTGTGGCCATGAACGAATCAGTAGCCAAAAAGACCCAGGAGGCTCTGGGAAAAGTGATCAAAAAGCCTCCTCTGACAGAAAAACTGCTCAGCAAACCGCCGTTTCGATACCTGCACGATATCTTCAGTGAGGTGAGTTGCTAAAAACGTTATTATTATGACATAAGTACTGTTTTAGTTCCCTCACTGTCTACATATTCACATTTACACGGTTCAAATCCTGCATATAGATCTCAACGTGCTAGCCTGCTAATGTAGCCTGCGCATAGTCTTCACAGATAAGTCAAAACGTTATCGTTAGATCAGTCTGAAGGTGCTAACATCTCATATTATATTATAGCTTTGAGATTTGAACACGCAAAGCTTTTCATTAGTCTCAACGTTTAGATTATGTTTGTGTTTTGAGGGTGGTGAGCAAGCTAATAGATTATTAATAACTGTTTTAAACAATATCAGCAATGTCATCTCTCTTTTAAAATCAGTTTTGGTTTACTGTTATGACATACTCAGCTCTGGTCGAGCTGATTATCTTGTTACTAGGCATTGCTCTGTCTACATGGTTATGCAAACAAAACTCAAGGGTCCACTCAACATCAAGAAGGTAGATGATCTTGGGATTCAAGAGATATCACAACACAGTGATCTACTTCTAAATCTTATGGTAGAATATCTGGAACCAAATTGTGGTGATGATTTTTTAATTAGGAGTATTATATAGATACCACATTTAGTTTATGAAATGATATGTGCCCCCAATAAATGGCAGCAATTACAAATAAACACCATCGGTTGTTCATTTCAAGTAAACCAGTGCCCTGTTACACTGCCATGCACACTGAATTTAAAATAGCAAATCAAAATTAAAGCTAATTCAATTTTATTTAGATGTTATTTAATCGTCATGTCTTTTTTATTCTTGTTTGGTTTTCTTTTATTTAATACATGTACTATTAAATTAATATATATTTATTATAAATAGATGTCACATTAGTTGATCAAATTATATACAGAAAATATAAGTAAGCTTCTTCACCTGTGAGTACAATTGTTTCCTGATGTACCGACAGTGGGACCGATAGGGTATGCGTGGGACATCGCCGTCGGCCGGAGTGACTGTGATTAGATCCACTGTGTGGCAAAAAGCGATTGAGCGGCAACGTTGGTTTACAGTGTGAATGATGCGAAAAACACAGAAAACACATCTAAAATGGGAAAGAGCTTTGAAATTGACTGGATAAATAGATTTGACAAGAAATCTGAGGTATTTTTTTTTTACAGACTGCCGAAATCTACATAACAGAGAAGCAAATGGATCACTGCAATTCATAGACAATTGGACAACAGGCAGCGAAACGTGGATTTGCAGTTTTCATTTTAATCATACCCAATTTATTGTATTGACAACTCAACAATTAAATATTTACCATCGTATATTCTGCATAATTGGATCTTTTTAAATAAACACTGACAACAAGTTTTATGGCGGGACGATATGGCGATATGCAGTTTATACCATACCCTCTTAAGTATCGCTCAGTGCCGTTCTGTAGAGACCCTAAATTGATCAGAATAAAATGTTGGTCAATCTCTACTGATGCACCTACTTATTTTTATTACAGCTCTTTTTCAATTTTTAGAACGATAGTAAAGTGGTAAACTATAAAAGAACACATTTTACATTATTTATTGACCATATGGTAAGCAAATCAATTAATCTTATATTTAATCTTCAGCTCTACACACTGCTCATTCTATCAAGTAACTTCATGAGGTGCATTCTTGGGCACATTTGATCACATGAGCATCTACAATACTAAAGCAATTTGGTCGAATGCATTTTCGACTAGCCTACCTGTGGAAGTGGACAAGCTCAAAACATTTGCACCTGTATCTAGACCGTATTAGGTAAATGAAGAGGACAGTTAAGGATGAAGTGGGTGTATTTGTAGCCTGTAGGTTGTAAGCTCAGCTAAAATTAGCTATACAGATAGAATCACCCTAAAGGTCACACCGTCTGTCCACTGTATGGATCAGGGTTGCCAGGTCTGCACAACGAAACCCGCCCAATTGCTAATCAAATCTAGCCTGATCACGGCCAAAAATAGCTCCAGGGCTCAGGGTGGTGATGGTGTTTGTTTCAACCAGTGAACTACAAAACTACATGTGGCAACAGTGTAAAAGTAGCCCAATTGGTATTCTCTACTCATGAGTCATGCCATTGCTTGTCATAGTATAATGTAGTATTTTGTAAATCGTTTTTCCATCATTATGGTTTCGTTAATGTGAACAATTTGCAAAGGTAATGATAACTTTCTTCCAAAACCTAGTGAGCTGGTTTATATATATATTTATATATATACTGTATACTAGTGAGCTGCCTGTGTAGCGCTTTGAGTTGCTGTCTCTACGTAGAGTGTTCCAAATCAATGACTCAGGAGGTTCCATTTCAGACAGTAGACAATAACAGCAGCTTACTAGGTTTTGAATCAGAGTGTATGTCTTTAGATTTCTGAATTATGAACCTGAATTTAATCTTTTGTTTACCCATTTGTTTAGGTAATACGTACCACAGGCTTTATGAAAGGACTTTATGGAGAAGCAGAGATGAAGTCAGACAATGTGAAGGTAAAACACCAATAAGAATGTGTCCACTTTTAAAGGAATGTTTAGGTGCACAGTTTTCGTAAGTTATATTTGATTGGATCGTGTTTGACATACTACCATTCAAAAGTTTGGGGCGATTTAGTTTTTTTTTTTAATTAAATGAATGCTTTTATTCAGCAAGGATGCATTGCATTGCTCAAAAGTGACTTTTATACAAGATATAATGTTACAGAAGACACAGTGTCACAGTTTCCACAAAAATATTAAGGTGCACAACTGTTTTAAACATTGATAATAATACTATTTTTTCTTGAGCATCATGATTAGGCATATATTATAATGATTTCTAAAGGTGACCCTGAAGACTGAAGTAATGGCTGTTAAAAATTCAGTTTCGTCATTACAGGATTAAATTACACTTTATAATATATTAAAATAAATGTTAAACTGTAATAATATTTTACAATATTGTTTCTGTATTTTTGATCAAATAAATGCAGCCTTGGTGAGCTTAAGACTCTTACCATAAATCTTACCAACTCTTACTAATCTTTTTTACAGTGACTTGAGTTATATTTGTCAAATCCAACACCTCTAAAAGTAAATTCACACCGTATCAACAGACGACGACAGATGTACGTCACTTTTCAGACATTCCACGACCCGACAAATAGCGATTGAAAATGTTCATTCAGCGAAAACGAGCGTGACAAATAAACTCCAACAGATGTCGACACACTTATCTGACAAAACCCGAGAGTGTCCATTGCTGTCTGTCTGTGCGGTTTGAATTGGCTTTAAGAGGAATTTTAGGCTTTATATATGTGTGTGTATGTAAATGTGCAAACCAGACACTTATTCTTGCTCATTCCAGTTCTACTTTAAATCATATGACAGTTTTATGTTCCTCGCAGTCTGCCATTAATCCACCTACTCAGCAGTGTTACAACTGACCTGTCTCTCTCTATCTGTCTGATCTCCTGCCTCATTAAGTGTTCTTGGATTCTAAAGCCGCAGTGTCTCAGACTGTGTTTTTTTGCTGTTCAGGTGTTGACATTGATCAGATAACTGAGTGTAACTCAAGACTCTCCATTTAATTAGCGTGCCAAAGTTCCACGTCGTGGTGATCCATGAGGTGTGATGAATCTACCTGTTAAAGGCTTGGTGCCTTTAACTAGCTTTACTTGGATCAGTATCACTGTGACCCTGTTAGAGAGGCAGGTGACTAGCCTACCACATCACTCTGTGTGCAAACGTCTGATCCTTCTCCAAATGCCGGTCAGTCTAAAAGAGCTGTGGCCTTTGATGTCCCAGCATGCATAATAAATGATCTCCCCACACCTGTGTGAAGCAGTCCAGCGCTACAGGATACCATGACATTTTAATGTTTTGATAGCGCCACAGTTTTAACACTTCTCCGGGGAATCTACTGCCAGATAGAAAAGCTGTCTATTAACTAGGAAAGAAGAAAGCATTTTAACACAGAAAAAAATACACAATATATATATATATATATACACACATACATATATTGTGTATTTTTTTGTTTATATATATATATTTATACATGTT
>JAOTRC010000010.1:2483211-2501371 GCA_027497675.1 Cyprinella lutrensis | reverse complement strand
CGGATTAAATCTAAAATATCTTAAACTGTGTTCCGAAGATGAACGGAGGTCTTACGGGCTTGGAACAACATGAGGGTAAGTCATTAATGACATAATTTTCATTTTTGGGTGAACTAACCCTTTAAACCTGGTATTTGATATATGATAATTGCTTAAATACATTATCCTAATGTCATTTGAGCTCAATATAAAGTTATAAATCACAGAGGTTCAAATCTGTACTGCAACATAACTTGACCTCTAGCTGAATGAGGGTGACTTGTGACATATATTTGATCAATGCCTGTCGACACCAAGGTACTGTAAGACATGTGACTGATACTGTATCACCTTGTCATGGGCATAAGAGATTACACCGCAAAAAAGAGGAACAAATTCGGTCATGGGAAAGTACATCTAATTGCTCAGACAATCATAAGAAATAGCTTTTAGTATCTAATGCCAGTTTTATTTAACATCTACTAGATTGCATTCAGGTAGTGATGGGATATTGCAATATTAAAACAATAGTGTGCCATATAATACGCACCCTTATCTGCAAAGATGGATGAAACTACTGTACTGAAGAAGCTTGCTGGGGGTTGGAGAAAATTATCATCAAGCACGCCTGCCAAGCGTTTGTGACATCACATGATATGGCCCTAAAGAACATGATGGTGCTGTTCCCATGGAAACAAGCCCCCTCCCCTAACTCCAAACAATTCCACTGTAAGGGTGATCTATATCAAACCATTTACCTACAATATATTTTTAACTCACTTTAACTACAACTACACTAAAATCCAACTGAATGATGAAAACATTTTAAATAACGATCACTCCCACTTTACTCTTGAAATATGCTGTTGCCGGTTTTCTAAATATGATTACAGCCAGGCATATGAAAAAACAGTTAGTGCTGTTATCCTTAATCTAAAAAAACATATCTGATGACCTTTACAGCAAAGAACCACAGTACAACCCACCATGGGCAATGAGAAGTTCTCAGGTAATGTAAACAGGGAAATATTAGCAGCAGCAACACAAACATCTAAACTTATTCACTGCAGCCTCTGAAGCAAGGTTTTTGCAGAGGATGCAATGAATTTGAGACGTAAGTGCTCTGAAAACCGTGGTGAGAAGGATCAATGACACATAGCGAGCCTGACATGATACTATAAGCCTAAATTGATAGTTAATCTAAAGTTTGTTTCACTCAGTAGAGTTAAAGGGGAACTTGGCAACTATTTCCACTTAATAAAACCATTTAAAAATCATTTGGATGGTTAAATAACCTGCTCCCCCCAGCGTTCCCAGGCGAAAAACCAACCTTGCAACATGACGACTAACGTCCTGGTAAGTTGGAAATAGGAAGTCTTGTGAGAACGAGAATGAGCGAGACACCCAAACTGCTTTATGGCAATTCGACATTAACACACATGCCATATGATACTGTGTATGATGTATTACCCACCTCAGTAGACATAGCTCCACTCGAAAAAGTTGGTCGGCTCCGATAATAACAATTGGGCATAAACAGCGTTTGAAAGGAGGAGGTTGCCACATATATTGTGAAATATATGCCCCACAGCTGTAAAATTAAAAACTGAACTTTTGCACTACAATTAAAAACTGAACTTATCTGCTAAATAAATTGAAAGCCGAACGAGAGTCACAGCACGAGTTAGATTTCATTTATCACAAGAGTGAGGATCTGATTGAGAAGGTGAAGGCGGAATATTTGGTGTCAAAGCACCCATTTAAACGGATTTGTCATTGTCCTGTGTTGTTGTTGTGTTTTTCATTAAGATAATAGGCTAATGAACTCACCATTCAAGCAATACACTCCCAAATTGGAAAGTTCCCCCTAATTTGGAAAGCACCCCCTAATTTGAAAGTGAAACTAAAATGCACTTGTCCGCACAGGCATTCCTGATGTGCACGGGCGTGGAGCGAGCAGCACAAAGTGCAGAACAAAACGCTCACTCTGCGCTGCACCATTATAAATGCTTAAGTGGACGTGGACATTTTAGTTTTGCTTTCAAATTAGCGATTGAAAAGCCCCCGACGGTGATACCGGTATTGTCACACGTCGATTAACCAGTGGGAAAATATCCTCAGTCACATCCCTAATCAACAACTAATGGTACTGATCACGTACACACGGCTGAGTAAGAAAACCCACCTGCAGCATGCCCACAATCTCCACTTTGTTGAAGAAGATGAAGGAGTGCAGCGTGGAGAGCATGTTTTCTTCAAAGACAGAGGGGGTAGGCAGCACCATGTCCTGAATATACTGCACCCGGTACGTCTGGTGAATCTTCTGCCGCAGCTCCGGGTCTGAAATGGGAATGACCTCTTTAAACCTTGCCGTGGTGGTCAGGAACTCTCGATGCCTCCGAGGTTGGGGTAGCGACGGATCGAACTCCAGACACCCGATCACATCCATGATGCATTCTTCGGAGAACATAACTTCGAAGAGCGCCGTGCGGTTGAGGAGAAAAATGCCTTTGATGATGTCGTAGAGGTGGTGCAAGCCTTCACGGTTCTCCAAGTCCTCGCACACGCGAAACAGCTCCAGCAGCTTGCGGATGTAGCCCTCGTTCTCGAGCGCCAGGGCCAGTTTTTCCCGCCGTAACGGAGAAGGTAAGGACGAGGCCACCAGCTCGGCCACCTCCTCTAGCCGGGAGAGCTCACATGGTGGAAGTTCAAGGCCAGGAGAAGACATGTCATCAAAGCGCTCCTCTTCAGACTCATCTATCAGCTCCTGGGTGATGTCCACTGAGGGATCCTTTCCCTGGACCTGGTAACACACACAAAAAGGCTTTCAGAAAAGAGCACTACACAAACATGCAGTACTTAGAGAAACCTAGAGAAAATACTATTAATGTACAACATTATGATAAGCATTATGATAAGCACCTGACATATTTTCTCCCAGATCTCATCACAGCCAGCCTTTTCCTGGAAGCTGAGGGCCAGGTCATAGTTTTCAGCCTCAGACCAGACTATTAACGTGTCCTTCAAAGAGAAATACCCGAAAAACGGGTTAATGACACAAGGACGTGATATTCTGCAAGTACTAACATACAGGGATCTACAGTTTAAGGCAAGACACTACAGGCTAAACCACTCTTTTTTTATGACACTTGTCAATTTTGAGCTATTTTGCTTCCGCAGCATGTCTTCTTTCAAACTAGTAAGTTAGATAGAAAACATCCAAATCTTTAAATATTTAATTTGTTACACTTTATCGAGTTAGTTTACTCAAAATTAGTTAGTGCGTTGAATGGGAAATCTCAACATCAGTAAATCACACACACCAAACTTTACAGTTCTATATATTTTGAAGGTTTTTACAGAGGGCTTAATATATCATTTGCCTGATTTATTTAATATTTTATTCATTAAACAACTGTTGACTTTATTTTATTCATGTAGATATTAAAAAAAGAGAATGCAAAACCCCCTCTGTGAAAACCTTTAACTCTGATATGTTAAAGAAAATGTTTGGAAGTTTATGCAAATTGGTACATGTGAACAAGTAATTCTCAAACTACACATATTAAATCATCTATTAAATCATATTTGATACATGGATTTATAAGGCCTCTAAAAGCTACTCAGATTTACCTTATTGTCCATCTATGGTTACAATCTATGAATGATACAACAGGCTTTTGAGGAACATTTGTTTACATCTCTCAATCATTACTTTGTTGTATTGCACTGCATTACATGTAATACTCTTACTAAGAACCATTATTGCATGATTTTAAACAGTTTGGACACCTGATTAAAATTTTTTGGGTGTGAGTCATCAAATATGATGTACAAAACACACATGCAGGTCGAACAAGTATTTTTTTTAAATAGTCTAATATTTCAATAAACTGTTCATATAATTTTCTGTTGTGAAATCGTTTCTGACTATTATTTCCTATGTCTGCCTGTCATATCATAAGCTAACAGGGTTGTTGTATAGTGAATCCCCAACTGGGGAAGTATGGTATGTGATATTTATTAATCATATTCACCTGTGCTGTTTTGCATAAGACAAATGTATCCTTGAGTAGTTTTACCAAGACATTTAAAGCACACATTCGTGAATTAAGTTCACAAATGCACTGACGAGTTGTCAATAAGATCATGTCATTTCAAACGCACCTGCTGTTTCTGATAGGCGGTGTTAGGGTTTATTTTTGACTCCAGCAGCAGTGATCCTGTTTTGAAGAACGAGCACATCTTAATTGCAGTCTCCATCAAAAGTGACCATTATATCATTTTTGTAGTGTTTTGAAACCTACCATCACTTTCGGCGCGCACCAGGAGAGACATGCCTTTCAGTCTCTCCACGTAGGCGGATGACACATGTCCCGTCCCCCGATCATCCCACTGACGATCCTCATTCAGAGTGTACACTTTTACTCGTCTACGAGTGTCAGTCATCCTTGCAAGTAATTCTCAAACAGACGTTCGCCTTTAATTCAATAAATCTCAACGTCCTTGCCTTGAAAGAGGCAACAGAACCTGCTGTCAACTTCAAGCTGAAATGTATGGCTGTCAGTGGCAAGTTGTCTCGAAGCTGATGCAGTATGTTGTTGTGGGTTCTACAACTGTAAACTTGTGCTTTCCAGAAAAAAATATTCTGACCAGTCTAGCAATGGTCAGCTAGCTGCTGTGATGTGTGCAGCCGAGACTCTCCACAACATACTCAATATCTTGAAATATTTATAAACGTCACAACAAAAAGCACTCCCGTTTCTAAAAGGGGACGAAACGGCGAGAGATTCGTTTAAAACTATGCAGCCAGAGCACGAATGCAGAATGTGTTTATTTTTCTCCGTGCCCCTTTACTTTAAGCTAGCTAGGCTAACGCTACGACTAATTCAGTCAAACGGGGTTAGCGTAGCTAGCGCCTCAGCTAGCAGGCTATCTCTTCGCGCGAGTCATTTTTATTTATCTTCTCTAACACATAAACGTTCAAAGCGTGCGCGAATTAACTCCAAAGACGTACCGGTTATGCTATTTGATAATTATATTCGCGCGAGATCGGTGGACATGCGGGAAGAGTCGTGTATAAAGCGGCGCGTTCATAATAAGCTAAGCTATATTTTCTCCAAGTATTCCGCCATATTCTGGCTAAGGGCCGCGAATGGACCAGCCAGTCTCTTTTCACACATAGATAAACATTCCCCGATGCAACTAATCGAATAGACTCGTTCGTTTCGCTTTCCGGGATGGCGAATGGCCAGCGCGACCGTCGAGCACCGTGAAATAGCAGCGACGTGACGAAAAGTAATTATTAGCCCCACTGTGAAGATTCGGCCATCTTGGGTCCCCTCAGAAAGTCGCTACGGGGTTTCCTGTGCTGCAGGCGCAGGGCCGCCGCCACAGTTTAAAGACACAGTCCGCCAAAATGACCAGAGCAAACAGACTGGTGTTTCGTAACTTCAAAGTTCAAACACTCGCAGCTGGTGAAAAAGAAGAAGGGACATGGAGAGAAATGTGAATGAGAGTGAAAGTTAAGCGCGAAAATGCGCATCTTTTTGAGCGAATGACTGCTGGAGCGCGCGTAAAGAAAATGTACTTCATTCAAATTAAATACAGATGCGCTTAGTTGTGCTGTTATTTTGTCTCCGATGGCGAATACGTTGTAGTTTCATTTACAGCCATGATAAGTAACAGGAGAAGCCTCTGTTGGAAAAACAGGCCACCCCAAGCTGGTATTCCAGTCCAAGCTATGCTTTGGCGCATGGCCAAGCCCCTATCATAGCCAATGTGTTCTACAGCCATAACTAGGTTGCTCCACCAGCTTGTATATTATATAACTATAAAATGAATTACAAACTACATTTTTAGTGTTGCTTACTCGTGCCAAACTTACTAAAACAATACTATGGTGTTGCAAACTGCACGGTCAGGATTAAATTAAAATTAGCCCTTTTTTATAAATGCATCTTGTTCTTAATGATCTTATTGTGAGCGATTCATCCATGCATGTTTCATTTTTACTTTTTTAGTTTATATTTTTATCTAAATGTCGTAACTCTATCAGTAGGTGAAACGGCACACTTTTCTATGCAGGACTTCTCCTGCCCCTTTCTGACAATTCATGCATATCTGCCTCAGACAATCAATAACTGATGGTTAATTTTAGGGGTTTGGACCTTCCCTTTTTTTTCTTTGAAAAATGTTATGTGTACATGTTCACATCATACTAATTCATACAAAATGGCCACCTCATAAAATAGTTACATTTTATCATGAGATCAGGTTGGATGGTTTCGAAAGTAAACAACAAAGTTTTACACATTGCACCTTTAAGAATTTTTTGTTGTTGTTTTGAATCAAATTAATGTAAATATAAAGCACATAGAAGGGCCAGAATTGCCCACTACAATGATATATGATAACACTACAGTTAATCTACATTTTCCCAATGCAAGAGTGTGCCTGAAACCAGAGCACATCATTACTATCATCACAGATTGAGTCAGACTGTCCAGATTGCAAATCTGTTACGAAATAGAAATTGATGCAGCTTTAACTTCCGTACTGATCTATTATCATTAGAGGAATTTGTTCAGCAAGTTATTTGAAGAATTACCCCTTTAGCAGTGTGCTGCTGAGAGTATTTACAAAACAGGACTGACGCTCATGCTTTTGTTCCAGAAGACAGCTTTATAAAGATGAGCAGCCACTTACCCTTAACATTTATTTGTTCAAAATGCAGTAAAACAGTAATATTGTGTTATTTTATTTTGATTTAAAATAAAACTGGATTTTATTCCAATCTTGTCACATGATTCTCCAGAATCATGATTCATAGTACTAATATTATTTAGTGTTCAATAAAAATGTTTCCAATGTTGAAAATAGTTCATGCTTAATTTTTTTTTTAAGTTCAAAAGAAAAACATTTATTTTAAAAAATATTTTGTAACATTATGTTTTTGTCACTTTTGATACATTTAATGCATCCTTGCTGTTAATAAAAGCAGTATTGACATTAAGATTTTTTGAGAAATTTTTATTATTTTCCAGTGGTGACTACTGGATACATACACAAAACAGAGAGGGTTAACAAAACCTGAAACAGTACTGAGGGCAAAAGTTGGGATATAAGATGACTCAGAACTATCTCCATAATCTGAAATGTGTAAGTTTTATACTTAACTGAATTTAAAAAAAAAAAAAAAAAAAGAGAATTTTAAACCACAATAAAAAAACACAAGAAAATACATTGTGTGATAAATATCCCAAGTCCCTAACTCCGGTTACAAAAATGTTATTTAAAATGCAAAATATTTTCAATCTATTCTTTGACATACTGACTGAATAGACATGCAATCAACAAAATCTGAACTAAGCGGCATCACTTCACCACTTGGTTCTTCTATATTTCTATTGTGATGTAGCGTAGTTCTGATACAGTTGGGGACTAGCTTTAGAAATAATTCAGCCTTAACACTCCTTATTTTCCTGCTTGCTGGGCTTGACGCCTCAGCAGCACGTAGATCTTTTCTTTGATCCAGTCTTTGTTGTAGGGCTGGTAGGTTTGTGTGTCTGCCCTGTACCTGTTTAAACAACCACAGAGTCAGAGAAATGAACATGATTGGTGAGACTTATGCATTAGTTAAGCATAAAAAGTCTGATTACTTACACAAGACAACTGAGGTCAGCAAGATCATCAACAAAGTCGAATAACTGGCTTATGTCATATGTGATGGAGGGGCTGTTGGGATTCATCCTCTTCAGATGCTCTTCATACATCTTACAGACTCCTTTTTTTGAGGAGAGAGGGGGTGTTAATTATTATGAATAAAATGCATTAGAATAGTTCATGACATTAATTTCCAGTCCATTAAAAAATATTTAAAAAAAACATCCAACCTTCCATGCATTCGTTGACAGACTCATAGTCTGCATATGTTCTGCCTTCTGGTCTCTTGGTGGGCTGCACCAGCAGAATAGTGTGAGACTGAACATCAGGAAAAAACAAGTTTAAGTAAATTTAATATATGATGTTAAAGAACAATAATGCATAAACAAAAATATTAGAAAGGCCAAATATACCGGAAAATCACTAACGTTAGAAAGTATCTAATAATGTGGAGCCCTCTACTGCAAATAACTTGGTAGTGCTCTTTTACAACTGACAATGAAATTAACAGATCATATTTATATGTTCATCTTAATCTGATATTCTCGTTGGACAAATTAACTAAGTAAAATTAAATATAACTCGCTCAAATCTTCACACGGAATCTCTGGATAAGACTCTGAAAACACCAGCTGTTGGACTCCAACCCTCCCCCAAAACAAAACAGTCTAGATGCTTCTTACTAAGAAGACAGATGCTACCACGACTGAACTTAAAAACTAGTAATTTGTTTAAATTCAGTCTTTAAACAAAGTGCTTAACTATGTAGAAACAGAATGTAGAAATATTTAACCGGACTTCAATTCGACGTTGCCTTGCTACACTGCTGCTAACGTTAGCTGCCCACGTTCATCTTTTACCTTGTCAAGGCACACGACAAAACACGGTTTTCTAACAAGACAAACGACAACAATACATACCATAATACAAAATATAAAACTGAAATGCATACCATAGCGGCTCCTGGTATCTAAACGTCACAATGAACGATGTGCTAACCGCTGACGGCTGTTCTCTGAGAGCAGCAACAGAAAGAACATCAATGTGCAACGAACATTCACTTCCGGTAGTGGCGATGACGATTTGGCTTTTCAAAATAAAAGCATGTGTCACGTTGGTCACGTCACACAAAAGTGTTTTTTTTTTTTTTTTTTTTTTTTAATTGAGCATAGAAGCACAGGGGATACATCAAGCACAAAAATAAATAAAATAACATAAAAACAAGAAAAAGCACAAAAACCAGTGTACACAAAAATAAAGTGTCACACAAAAGTGGTGGTTAAGATGAAAGGACTTGAAAGAGATATGGCAGAAATGGTGGGAGGAAGACTGGAAAGGAAGGAGATATTATAAAATACAAAAAAGTATTAAAGTAATATTATAGTGTTATATAATAAAGTGTTAGTATAATGACAAGACTCTTGAGTGTATCACACAGGGCTGAATGACATGTTATTTATTAATAATATAACATATTAATAGATTAAAGTGTTATTTTTAATGGGGAAAAGGAATAGTGAGAAATGTGAAAACTGTGGGGTTAAAGAAAATGTTGAACATGTCAGGAGGCAGGGCGGGAGTGGAATCTGGTAGGGATACTGGGATCAGCAAGAGAGGAAGAGGAGATAAGAATCAGCAGGAAGGCACTATTTACATTTTTAAAAGACACAGGGTTGTGGAGTAGAATTTAAATTATTGTAAAATGACAATGATACCATTCTCTGATGACAACATGATACGCACTCCAGTACAGCAGGTGGCGGTATGCACATACAACTTGTTTGTAATACACATTTTAAAAAGAGAAGAACTCCAAAACGTTCACACAAATTCGAGATCTAGCCTAATATAATCAATATAATGTGCATTATGCGCATTTACTTTTTTATTTGTTTGTTTTGTGAATGTTTATACCATATTTTTACAATTTTTCTTCATATTTGATTTTTACATTTGATGGGGCGACTGTAGGCCAACCCTGGCACACTTACTGTAATTTGCACTGTCCCTGTTAAATTAATTTAATAAAATAAAAACATAAATTTGCATGCAAGATTGTCTCAAATTCTGTAGGTCACAAGAGATTTATTCTGGTAAATTCTTGGGTGGAATCATAAACAATCAGTGTCCTCAGTTTGTTTTAGCACTTTAATGGCTTAGCAAGAGTATACATTTGAAGTACATGGAGGTATGGATATAGAAACATAAAGAAAAGAAAAATGATTTTAGCTTAATTCTAAACAGCAATTTTATTTCCATGAAACTGATTATTTTGATGATGCAACAGTTTTGAAATTTGTAAAAATAATAATTACTTGCTGTTTTAATGCTTAATACTTTAAAGTAAATGTGTAAATCTTAAACTACAACAAAAAGCTTGGGGGTGACACTCAATATTTTTTCATAAATTAATGTCAATAAATGTTAGTATAAACCCAAGATCCATTTCATATTAGCCAGCACAAAATTGTTGTGTGCACATTTGAATACATTGTTATTTTGTCTACATGTTTAAGTTTGATTTGTTTGTTGTGGGATTGCAATGACCCTACTTTTAACCCTTTATGCACGGGTTCTCATTCTATAGCCTCTGACCCCGTTGATACCTCTCCTGGTTGTTGGTTCTCTTGGGGCAAGGCCTCTGGCAGAAACCTTACATGTCTGCTCACATTCCTCTTTGGATACAAAGTTATTGCCATTTCCTTGGCAACCCCCAAACCAAAAATGCGAGCAAGAGCCAGAGGAAAGATCAAAGTAGAAACGAGATGTCCATTCATAACAGGGCCCAACATCTCGTCCCAAAGAGCACACACTAGCAGAAGGTTGACGGATTGGACTGTAGTCCTAAAAACAAAGGAGATAATGTGTCGGAAAGACAGTGAAAACAATTAAATAAAATTATATTATGATTGATAAAGCATAAAGGAAAATTGAGTGTGAAAATTAAATGAGCTAATATACCCTATCAGGACATCCTGCTCTTCCATAACTTAGAGCAGCTGTTACTCCATCCAGACAGCAGCCATATCTGTTTTCACACAGACAAACATAACATAGATAATATGTTAGTGTGAATTAGGATATAAATAGTCAGTTTAGGTTTTAAAGTCTTCATTATATTTAATGGATCAAACATGTGTCACTTTTTTATTATTCTGTGGAACATTATAGAAGATATTCTGAAGAATATTTTTTACCCAACCATTTTGGTTCCAGTTGACTTCTATTTTATATACAAAAAATCAATTCAAATACAAATTCAAATGGGAACCAAAACGGTTTGGCTCTTCTCAATCTTCTGCTTCACAGGAGAAAGAAACTCATACAGGTTTGGAATGCATGTTGAAAGAACCATATTTTTTAAACTATCTCTTTAAAATAGACTGTCAGTGATTTATTCATAAAAAAAAGTAATACTTGTATATAAATCTATATATTCTAGTAATCTTATTGGAAACCAGATGTTTAAACGATTACTGTGTTTTTAAAATAATATTACTACTAAAAAATATCAGTTATGAAAGATTATTGATGTGTGGGCAGATTATATAGCTATTTAGTACTTAGGTGTTATACTGTATACAGTATGTACCTGGACCTGTGACAGCCATCGAGGGCACAGCCTTCTCCACGAGGTCCAGAGGCAGCAGTGTGGCCATCAGGACAGCAGCCGTAATATGACTGGGCACAATGCGGACCAGTCACAGTAGGGTATGGATCGCTTGGTCTGTGAACTGTCCACAAAGCAAATGTAGAGCAAGAATCAGCTCAAATGTACAATAGAAGTGAGCACATGCATAAACTGCTTTTGAATCATCATCAATATACAGTATTTGTGACAGCTTTTTAACCTGAGATTGCATCCTGGGTGTGAGGCACAAATCCAAGCAAGGAGCTCTCGTAAGCACTAGGGTCCTGCAAGCTGGGCACCACTAAACCAAAGCAACACAAGTGGAGGATGAGTACCTCATAGCACATGACACGCAGTCAATGACCATGAATGAACTCACTTTGTGCTCCAGGACAGGCCTGTGTGTTGCAGTTCTCCACAGCATGAGGTCTGCTGAGAGAAGCACATCTATCATCTGCATATTGATTGTGATCCAAATCCATGCATACCACTCTGCGCTCGCGAGTACCAGTTCCACAGCTACGAGTACACTGAAGGAGACAGAGAGAGGAAAATACTTCAATCTGTTTGGCTTTCTCCTCTATTCCCTTCCTCTCCTTCCTTTTCTCACCAAGCTAAAATCGTTGGTGTAGTATCTAAAAACTTGGTGACAAGCTGGTCTCTGACAGGATCTGATCTCTAGTGGACGTGTGACACCCCTGCAGTGGTCCTCAGAGACACGCTCTCCTCTGCCACCGATGCAGAACACCTCCCGCGTCTGCTGTCCCTCACCACACGTCACCGAACACTGGAAGAAACAACAGAATAATACTATCATCTGCAAAAAAAATCTTCTGAGGATGTATACATTATATGAATGGAATAATTACATACATCACCAAAAGGACCAACACTGTACTCGGCACAAAGGTGCTGGTTGCAGGCCACCTGGGAGATTGGTTTCCTTAGGCCTTGTGCACTGCAGTAAGATTCATCTACCATTGCTGATGTTCTCTCATTAATACAGTGCACAGTACGGGTCTGCACGCCCCCACCACAGAGACGGGAACACTCGGAATAGGTGCCGTACGTGTACCTACAAACACAATATATAAAGATAGTCACTTGTCGGACCTCTAAATCCTCACCACTAATTCACAGACTGGAATATGTTGCAAACAATGAATCACAAATCACACATACACAAAAAATACATAGATTACCTGTATGTGACCAGATGGGCAGCAGCCCCAGGGCCATGTCTAGAGGTGACAGGAACAGAGTGATCCTCAAAAGCCACAATCTCCCCATGGCTCACTGCCTTTCAGCAGAGATAAGGGTGTTAGAATGAAATGTTTGTGTGTGTGGTTTTGAGCTGTAGTTAGTGTACACATACTCTGCAGACACCCTCCACACAGACGTCTCTGCGGCCCACGTAGCACAGTGTGCCGTCCACCACAGCGGGTCTGTGACGGTAGTAGAAGTTCTCTCCTCTGGGCACACACACCAGCTCACATGGGTTTGAAGCTAGACCAAAACACAAAGAGCCAAATCTTATTACACTAAAACAAAATATGAAAGCATCCAGAACTTTCTGACTTAACCATAAGATCTAATTATATTTTTAAGTCCTACTTTCTGTGTAAAAGTATATTGTAAAAGACCAATTTAAGTCTCAGTGAAAATTATTTTAGAAAACAAATAATTTTCTTATTTAGGCTTCTTTTTCATAAAAAGATACTTAAACATCATTAAAAAAAACAGATTATTTTATAGAAAGCAAATTTCATTATTTATAGCCAAAACATTTTTTTCTTGTTTTAAGTGTAAATTTAAGCAAAATGACAGAGGTTTATTCTCAAAATAAGGAGACATGTCATTTGGATGAGAAAATGTAGTGTTTCTGTTTTTAGTAAATTGTATTTATTTATTTAGCACTTCATTTAATTTTATTTTAATTCAGCTATCTACCTTAAAAACATTAGCTGTTAGCTCAAATATACAAATAAACTCACTAACGTACTGTCTTCATACAAAAAAAAAAAAAAAAAAAAAAAAAAAAAAAAAAAAAGTATAATTTTTCAATCGCCTTGTGTCTTATACCTCCATAATATGGCTGCCAGGTGTAACGTTTTCCCTGGAACTCCATTCGGTCAAACTGAGAACACTGTTCTTCCCGAAAATCTCGAGCTCCAACAGGGCATTCCTTTACAGAGGACAAAAGTTATTCTGTTTTAGCGCTCTAAAACACAGAGTGTGTGCATTTGATTGTGTGTTAAGTTGTTTACCTGTATGTTACAGAGTTTGTAGGACTTGGATGGTCCCACGCAATTGTGTCCACCGTCCGTCCTTAATATTAAAAGATAGAAGTTGAGTTATGACAGCTATAAAGAAAAGGTTTTCATATGTACTACTAAACACAGGTGTTCACCCACCTCATGGTGTTGCAGACCCTGGTTCTCACAGCTACTCCGGTGCCACATGTGCGGCTGCAGGCGCTGTACGGACCGTACTCATTCCAGTAATCATCGGACGGCTGCCTCAACTACAGCAAACACACTGTCTATCATGGACAAATTCATCTGATATAGACAAAACCATTTTATATGGATCCCTACACATTCTTGGTGAAAAGAACATAGATTTGGTTGATCTGATTCTCTCCTCTGACATTCCAAAAGGGAACAACTTTCACTATTGTTTTGGCTATTGTTTTAAGATAAAACGTTCTTTAGATAACTTTTAAAAAATGTTCTTATAATATTATTAATATTACGTTCTCATGTTGATGAGAGAAATGTTCTTGAAATGTCTTTATGATGTTTTTACTTGCATGAATGTTCTCTTAAACATTCAGAGAACAAAATTTTTAGGAAAAAAAAAACGTATTTACTTGATAAATGTTGACAATAAAGTGCTTGGAATATTACAAATAAGCATTTAAAAAACGATACATGTCCAACAGGAGAATGTACTAAAATTATCGTAAATAACGTTCTAATCACAACAAGAAAACTGAATTTTGTAGCATTTTAGAAATATTGCAAATCCCTGTGTTCCCACATTTGTTAGCTGGGAAAATATTTACTGAAGAGCAAAAATTTATTCTTGACCACATGTGTTCCATGTTAATGTTATTTTACTTACACAGAAAACTGCAGAGATCAAGCATAAGATCCCGAGAAGAGAGTGGAGCATCATCTTCAACATAAGAATGTTTGTTAACCACAAATTCAGAAAACATTGAAACATCTGTAATGAATGGTCACTTACCTTCTCAATGTCTTACCTCGAAAAATCAGTTCACTCAGTCACAGCAAGACAGTCTTGACTTGTGACACTGAAGTCCATTCACTCAAGACTGAATATCTCTTCGTTTGTGCACACGTTCACAAATGTGCCAATGCACACGACTCATATCAAGTTACAATTAACCCCTCTTGGGAGACAATATCATGCCTGACTGCTACACAAATCTGACTTACTCTGAGATCATGATCATACTTCATCATTCATAACTGTTTGGTAAAAATGAAAAACATAATGAGTTATAAACCATATCTGTTTATTTAAACTAGTTCCATTATCATTTTATCATTTTGCAGCGCTTTAGAGGAAAGGTCAGAGGTCAAGTGTACATTTTCACAATACATGTTTCAAATCAGCTTTACAGAAAGATACAAGACTTGCAAGAGGCTTTTGACCTGCCACTGTCTACTAATGGGGTGATGATTAAAAAAATATATATTATGGAAGCAATATACAGCATGATAACGAAAGCATAACTGTGTGACGTGTGAGATGTCACAGTCAGGCTTTTTTCAATGCTCTAACCAAAGATGTTTCTTAGTGCCACTAAACATATAGTTTTAAATCATAGGGGTGGAAGCACTCTGTGACACTCAATCCTCAAAGGTGCTATTTTAATCTCTTTCCCTATACAGCAACCAAAATGACGGTGGTTGTCATTGTGAAGGAGTCATTTATTGGTTTCACTTACACCCCAACAGCTAAGATCCAGAGACCACGTATACTACTTAAGTGGAACAAAACCCTCTGATACTTGAATCAACAAAGCTGCATTGCTTAAGTGCCAATAACATTTGAAGTCATTTTTGAGAAAGTTCAAATATTTTCTTGTATCTCAATGTTAAAATGCAGAGACAACTAAGAAAGCCATGCTGATTACCATGAAAACTGTATAAAATAAAATAATAAATAAAAGTGGCTCCAGTCAGTGCATATCTGTTCCATCAGAGCTGGCGGTTGAGCTTCTCTGCCTGCCTTTCTTTGGCATCCAAAGCGTATTTGGTGTCCTGGAGGTCCTTGACGGTTTCCAAGGCCTCCTGCAGCTCCTTGTCAAGGGCATTGTACTTCTCAGTCAGTATCCGGTTCTCCAAGCGGAGCTCCGTGATGTGGCGACTCAGCTCCAGGTTGTAATGACCACAGTGCTCACGGAGCTGCTCCACCTCTCTTAGCAGGACCTCCATACTCCTCATCAGATTCTCCAACTTCTCCTGCTGTTGTGTCATATTGTTGTGTTGCTTGAGTCCTATACAATATTCATAAAAAAATGAGAGGAAAAAAGACACAGAAACACGGACCAACACAGACTGAAAGCGTCTCTCGCGTCTCTCTGATTAATTTGTTAAATCCAGTTTGTTTAATCCCCTCCTTGTTTAAGCTCTTTCCTTTTATGCCTCCTAGTTTTTTTCTTCTATATACATTTACATTGGGCGTCAAGTGTTGATGCAACATTGTGTTTGTTAACTACTATAACTCATTTTGGTTTAAAAATCATTTCCGTTAGATGAAAAACTTAAATTAAAATTGTTGTTGACTGTTGATTGAAATAAAATAAGTCAAAATTGAAGTACTAAAATAGCTAAAACTATAAATAAACTTTAATAAAAATTACTGGTAAAACTTAGTAAAA
The DNA here is from genome assembly GCA_027497675.1 of Cyprinella lutrensis. Lineage (NCBI taxonomy): Eukaryota > Metazoa > Chordata > Actinopteri > Cypriniformes > Leuciscidae > Cyprinella > Cyprinella lutrensis. Next base: position 2,485,181 of record JAOTRC010000010.1, on the reverse strand, counting down.
ATGACTAAAACCTAAACTAAAGTGAAAATAAAAATGAGCAGTAAATTATTATTACCGAATTCAAAATATTAATAAATAGAAGTATTTAAATACTACCAAAATAGCACTGTCCAATAACAGCAGAAATGTGATTTACTAAAAACTTACATAAACTTACAAACTTACTAGCATTGAGTTATGTTTTATTCCTTTGACAAAAGTTTTACTTATAATCCCCTTTCTAAGACTTTGTTAATGCATCGATGCACACACATAAATGCACATTACATATATTGTAACTAAAGACAGATGAACTTTGGTCCATCATCAAGTTGAATGATGTCAGCTCATTAAACTCTTAATGTGATTAGTCAAGCAAAGGCAAAAGTGCCGCTAAGCCATCATAATCACCAAGTTGATTACCATGCCAATACTTTAACAGACGTTGTGACTGCTTATCCAGTACACCATCAGTCTCTGGTCCTCACAGAATAGACACTACTAAAAAGAACCCCAGTGCATAGATCTACTCTGATAGACGACATTTCTGTTGTAATGAATGTGCAAAATGCACATTTGTAAAGTGAGAGAATTGTTCAGTGTGCACTGCTATAAAAAGAGAGGTCACATTAGATTAAGTCTGATGCCATAGTCTTTTAATCTGATGGCATTGACCTTATTCACAGCAGTGCCTTATTTACATCTCTTTAGTGGGTTGTACTGTCATGTGTTTTTGGATTGTTCTGCTCATGAAACACTACAAAAATATCTTTCTTAGTAGACAAAAAACCTGTGGATTGTTTTTAAAAATGTAATACAAGCTTTATACAGATTTTTGCAGCGAATGCCATTGGAAACACATCTAAACAATCCCTCATAGCCTCACTTTCGTACCTGTGTCATGGCGCTGCTCTGAATAAGGTCCAGAGTCACTGTCAGGTGCAAAAATAAAGCTTGCTATAGCAGCCATCTCAAAAGATATCAGGCATCAGATATTGTGGTGAGGAAAAAGCAACAGAAAGAGAGAACGCCACAAAGAGAGCTTTTCTAAATTATCGCCACATTCAACTTGTTACACAATCATCACTGCTGCTAAAAAAGTGCTGCTGACATGTAGTACTTTTGTCATGAGTTATGACCCTGCAATTTTTTCTGTTGTTTCTTGCCTCCCCAAATGGCAAAAAGAGAAAGAAAACATGTATTGCAGCATAAATATTTTTTTCTATCCAAAATCTTTTATACATATTAAAAATACAAAACATTTTTTTTTTAATTCAAACATAAATTTTGAAGATATATTACAAAATACTATTTCAGGGTCGATGAAATACAAACAGAACAACGCATGTATCATAGCTATTTCTGTCTTTAGTTTCTTTGTGTTTTTGGGGCTGTTTACATGACACCGGTTTTGAACTAAAAACTGAAAACTTTTAAAACATTTTGGCAATTCATTTACACGACAACAACATTTTAATGCATGCAGCTATTAAATGTGTTGTAACCTAATTTTACCGTTGCAATCAGCCACTTCCGCTGTATCATAGCAACACAATAAACAGTATAGCGCATTCATCGCAGTCTTCTCTCTTTCACCCTCTCTTCATGTTTAGTTCCCTTACTAGTGGTTATTAAAGCAGCTGAACATGCACCAACCCGAACTTTTTGCAGGGGATGAGGCAGACGAACCTGGGCCATCTATTGAGTCTACAAACCAAGAGGAGAGAATAGCTGCCCGTCGCATCCGCATAGCCGCACGAAATGAGGCCAAAACACGGTAACGTTAACATTATTTTAGACATTCATCTCATTAATCATTTAACTTACGCAAAAGTAAGTAATAAACATCTACTTCCCAGACATTTTAGTAACTTATTTTTATCTTTTTTTTTTCCAGCCAACAGCTTGGTGAAGATTCCCAAGGAAATGAGGATATCAAAGAAGAAACACGGAAAAGTCAGAAGGAAGTGGAGCAAAGTGAAAGGGTCAAT